>JAXIVD010009691.1:7500-14850 GCA_036785275.1 Cancer borealis | reverse complement strand
ATTGTTGAAAAGAAAACAATTAAAAGTAATATTCTGAAATTGTCTTGAAAACTGTTGAAAAAAAATAATACAAAAAAATCCAGAAGAAAACCGTAGAAATTCTTGGAAATATTGCAAGAAAAATGTCACGTGAGAAAGACAAATTGTAAAAAGTTAAACTGAGAAAAAAATCCGCGATTGAAAGGCAAGGAAATGAAAATAGAAAGTAATTCAGGAAGAAGGAAAGAAAAAAGTAAGGAACGGACAAAGGAAGAAAGAAAGGTAGAAAAGAGAAGACAACGATATATAGATAAGAGAATAGGGAAGATTATTTACATTCTCTCTCTCTCTCTCTCTCTCTCTCTCTCTCTCTCTCTCTCTCTCTCTCTCTCTCTCTCTCTCTCTCTCTCTCTCTCTCTCTCTCTCTCTCTCTCTCTTTTTCTGACCAGACGCCAACTCTTCAACCCTTACCCTTACCCTTACCCTTACCCTTAACCCAGGTGTGATCGGGCGATACCTCAATCCGTGATCTGATTGACCAGTGGATGGATAACCTTAGTAACTACCACTCTATCAGAAAACATTTGTTAAAATTACTTATAAAAAGAAAAGCTACTGAAACAGAAAAATTATATTGAGGTACCCGGACGATGCTCCAGTTGTCCAACGGTATTTGGGGAAATTATTGCTATTTTTTCGGCCGCAATCGCCATCCTATGTACTAAATTAAATTCAAATAATTACTCATAATTTTACTAAGGCTTAAAAAAAAAGAGTGGACTAGTAGTTCTTTTGTCTCATTTCTACACGGGTCGTTCTCAGACGCAGGATGGAATGAAAAAGGAAAGAGCAATATAAAAAGTTCACTATCGGTAACAAAAAGATTACAGAACTACCATGTACTGTTGAAAACTTTAAGGAATTCCTCGAAGGACATATTGAAGGACAAGATGAGGTTAATTATAGTTACACTTGGAGCTACCTCTCCCGCGTAATGAGAAAATATGACGGCTGCTTCCCACTCAGATACAAGCTTTAAAACCATGAAGAAAAAGAGCAAGCCTGTACGTTAGGTTATTCACTCCACACTTTTTTTTCTAATACATTCAAGATTTTGGAAGATGATGATAAGCCTACTAGTTCATATCTGGTTGGTGACTCCGTAATCCGCCAGCAATTTAACTGAATTATGTGGATGCATGAGACACAGAAGGCGACTGTTTTGCCTCATGTGCAGCTTATCAAGTCACTGCCTTGTTTCAACAGGTGTCCGAAGACATTAGTAATTATTCACTCTTTGTATTTCACAATGATAGTAGGAAGACACGCTCTGAGGAGCTGTTCGATAAGTATCACTGACTTATCCAACAATATATGACCAAATCCAGGAATATTTTGATTCCGGATGTACTTGCAAGGATCGCAGCATACAGTCTATTTTACAGTCATTTCTTGCATACTCTCTGCGAGGAACACGGTGTTCAATTTGTTGACATGTCGAACGATTTTTATGATCAGCCTGGCCTCTTCAGAGGAGATGGCTTACACCTGTCGGTACGGTAGACTGCTGCGAGAGGCAGTCTGGGGTTTCCGGGCAAAAATCGGTGCCTGCACTCATGCCAACCCACCCGCCCAATAAATGACAGCCAAACAGCTACACAGGCAACACCCGATATATCATGTCACAACAATTTCGAGCTAAATAACATTTCCGTCACAACAGTAGTAGGAACTAGTGATATGATTAAGGTTCAAAGTCTTAATGCGCGTAACCTGCGAAATAAAAGATGAACTGAAATACGTAGTTATGGAAGAAAATATCGATGTAATACCAGTACCTGAAACATTAATAGATACGACCTACTATCCGAATACAGAACTGAGATATAGAAATGATTCAATAAAGATCGCATCAACAAAAGAGGTGGCGGTGTTGCATTGTATATTATATGTGACATCATGACTTAATCCCGTGGAAATATCGCCTAGCGATATTTACGTGCAACATGTGTGCGTTAAGGTGTACGCAAGCGAATTTTCAGTTAACATCTCAGTCACCTACAGACTTCCGAAAAAGAACAAAAACGAATATGACACCGAATAATTATAAGTTTTGGGAAGCTTTGATCTTCCCCTTATAGACTGAATGACTAATTTTGGTGTTGAATCAGAGTCACACAGAATGTTTTGATTTTTAGAAAATAACTTCTTAAGCCAATTGGTATCAGAGCCAAAGCATGACAATAGTATACTTGATCTAGTCAAAAACACCTTATCAAAAAGGTTGTAGTTGGCGAACATATTGGCTTTTGTGATCATAATCTAGTATGAGTCGATATCAATACATTGAGTAATGCACTCGAAAACAAGACTTTGGAGTCAAATATTAGAATAGGCAATTTTTAAAATCTTAGACAAGCTGTATCCCATTGACAGTTATTAGATATAACACAGGTTGAGATGCAACGGTCTCATTTCACAAATAAATTACTAACACAACAACAGTTTCATCCCGTACTGCGAGCGAAGACCTGATAATAAAAAATAAGTCATCTATAGTTTAATAATTAAATAAAATGGTATCTTCGGGCGAGAAATAGGTTACATAAACGTATGAAAGCGCAACCTTCATATGAGAATATATGATTATATAACGAATATGAACGAAGTTGTGAAAAAAAATTCAACAAGAAAATATTGCCTCAAGAAGCAAATGTAATGTTCAATAGATACATTAACAACAAGAAGCATATTAGAAGTTGTATCAGGCAATTAAAGGACAGCAATGACAACCTTGTGACAGATAATCAAAACATTGAAAAACAATTGAATAAATATTTCAGTTCAGTCTTCAATACCACATCGGATGGTGATACCATTAACGCTAATGACATTAATTATATTGATGCAACTAGCAGTAATTCAATGATAGGGAGGCATGATGCCATGACTGAACTCTATGATGACCAACAAAACCGTCACCACGATAATGTAGTAAGCTCCAATTATACATTGCCAAATCTTGAAATAAAATTAATAATAATAATAATAATAATAATAATAATAATAATAACAATAATAATAATAATAATAATAACATTAATAATGATAATAATAATAATAATAATAATAATAATAATAATAATAATAATAATAATAATAATAAAATTAATAATAATAATAATAATAATAATAATAATAATAATAATAATAATAATAATAATAATAATAACATTAACAATGATAATAATAATAATAATAATAATAATAATAATAATAATAATAATAATAATAATAATAATAATAAAAATAATAATAACAATAAGACGAAGAAGAAGAAGAAGAAGAAAACAAATAAGAAGAATACTGAAGACGTACTAAACACAAGTCATAATATGAAAGCAAATAAAAGTCCTGGGCCAGATGATTGATATCCTAAACTTATTAAAGAAACAAATTACGAAACAGCTAACACCCGTTCATCCCTATTTCATAAATCCCTACAACCAGCAAATTAGAGTAAAGCGAATCTCATCCTAATCTTTAAGAAAGGTGACATAATTATACTCGGGAATTACAGATCCGTTAGCTTGACATCCGTACTTAGTAAAATGATCACAAGCATAACTAGAGACAAACATTTTACTTACCTTGAACGATATTCTATAGTCAGGGACTCACAACATGGCTTAAGGTATACAAGATTATGTTTATCTAATCTATTAACATTCTATTATGACCCCTTAACTGCCCACCATATCATCAGATCATTTATGATTGTGTATTTTCAAAAGGCCTTTAATAAAATTCATTATAACGAGTTAATGTTTAAGTTAATGTGCACTGGCAATGAATTTGCCTCGGATTGGACACCAGTCACTAGTGGCGTCCCACAGGGACGGATGTGTGGTATTCAATATATACATAAATGACATCGATGTTGGAATCAACAACTTCGCTGAAAAAAATTCTATACGAAAATCAGAAATTCAGTAAACTCAAACTGCGACAGACAAAGCCTACAGGGGGATTCGCATTAAATCTCAGCATGGTCTGATAGTTGGGAAATTTCTTTTAACGTCAACAAATACTTTATTCTTCAAATGAGAAACACAAAACAAAAATATAGATACGAGATGAGCGGAGTGAAACTTGAAAGTATACAATGTGTTAAAGATCTTGGTGTTACGATTAATTTCCTTCAGGAATCTGTTGCTCATCTCGACTACCTAAAGAAAGTCTCAGAGGCTTCAATTCTGACTTGATACTACCCAAACCTATATATCATCCCATGCCTGTTTCTTCTGTTTCTCCGTTTTAGACGGACTCTCCCATCTTCGTCTAATCCTTATTGTCCATTATGTGCTATTGTATTATGTTTTTATTTTTCATATTAATACCAGAACATTGAATTTAAAAAAAAAATTTCATATATTTTCTTATGTTCAATTTCCTACATTGCTGTGTCCCTTCTTGGGATTGTACCCCTTTTTTGCGCCTTTTTTCAGTTTTGAAATCGAGTAAAATTCTAGGTAGTGTTAGTTCTGGGCATCTCTACTGTTCATGTACCCCCGCTGCCGGCTCCACATCTTTTCACTTTTCAATAAACAGTGCAGAACATTCACAGTTCGTTTGCATTTCCTCCATGTGGGCTGAGTTTACAACCACCGCATACCACATATGTAACCAAACACAAACACACACACACACACACACACACACACACACACACACACACACACACACACACACACACACACACACACACACAAACACGTTCATCTCTTTTTTATGTCCTAATTCACGGGTCAAATTCAGTATATTTTTCTATTTTGTGATGTTCTGTTTTAAGGGAAAGGGAGGGAGGGAGGGAGATGGGGAAGGAAGAGGCAAGGTAGAGGGAGGGTGAAATGCTGGAAAGAGGGAGATATGGGAAGACGTAAAAGGAAGCAAGGTGGGAAGAGACATCGACAAATACTAATTAGGGAAGTGAAGGAAGAGGAAAACGATGGGAGAGACATGAGACAGGGAGGACAAACGAGTGAGAGAGGTAAGGAGAAGAGATAGGAAGGAAGGGAGTCAGATAGGAAAGGAAAGGAAGGAAGCAATGGAGGCAAAGGACAGAGGGAGAGATGGAGAGGGAGAGAGGAAGAGATGGAGAGGGAGAGAGGAAGACATGGAGAGGGAGAGAGTAAGAGATGGAGAGGGAGAGAGGAAGAGAAGGGAGGTAGGTAGAGACGTTGGAAGAGAGGGAAGGAGATTACAAAGAATTAAAAAGGAGCACAAATAGCAACAGATCTATAGGTCCTTACCTGGCTGCTTCATATCACTAAACTACACTTACTACTGTTATTAGAGAAAAGATAGAGCAGTAGAAGGCTCTTCCCCGTCACCTTCCTCCAGTCGAAGCTGGCCGGAAAAGAAGCAATACCATGTTGCATCGAAAAACAATTGGAAGTTAATAAGGGAACAATGAGAGAATGTTGTGTATCTACGAAACTAAGTTTATAAACGCGAATTTTAAGAACAGAAGCTGAAAAAATATAAACGCTTTATTAGACTGAAAAGGACAATGAAGTAATTTTCAAGGCATTTTCTTATAGGTTTCGACGGTAGTCGATTCCAAATATTGACAACACAATTAAAGAAAAAGAACTTAGTTTAGTAAGTTTCAAGATCAAATTGCTTCCCAATTATTTTGTAGCCGTTGTTTCTTGTAATGTTAAACAATTCAGTGTGAAATTAGTGTCTAGGTAACGAATAATATATCAGATTGGAGTTAAAGGTTGTAGTAGCTTTATGATAGATACCTCGGGAAAGAAATCATCTTTAGCTATAGATGAGTTCCCCTTAAATTAACATAGTTGGTACTCTGTACTGCAAGGTTTCTTTGTCACATGTCACGTGTCACGGTAATTTTTGAGTCATCAGCAATTTTTTTTTTTTTTTGTAAGAGATCCTTTCATCTGTCATTATCATAAATGAAGAACAAAACAGGGCCAGATACCGAATACTGGGGTACGCCACTTTTGAATTAATTCCATTAATTCACGAAATACAGAGCTGAAGCTGATTGATCTGCTGTTATTCGGTAGCACCTTGTCAACAACAACGACAATAGAAAGAGATGGAGAAGTACAAAGGAAGAATTGACAGCAACAGTCCTACTGGACCTTACGAGGCTGCCCGTCAAACTAAACTCCACTACTACGGTATCTACATGATAGAGACAAATGCACAGCATAGAAAAAGGCTCCTCCACACCCACCCCTCACTCTAGCTGATGCTGGCCCAAAGAGGAAGCAATATTATGTAGTATGGACAAACTAGCAAGTAATTTGTAAAAGAAAGTGATATAACAGGCGTAACCTACGACTATTGCTGAAAAAACTACCCAAGAATGTAATACTCAATTTGGAGAACTAATGTTATGTGTTTATCAAGTTATGTTTCTTAAACGACTCAAATATATTACTGTTAACTAGTTATACTGGTGTTCACAATTCTATTAAGGAATTTTTTTTTCGATTCGTTCGATCTAAAATGCTTACGAATTTTTTCAAAACCACGAAAAGCGTTAAATACTTCAATTAGGTCCCTTCGTATCCTACGTTTGGATAAATTGAATAAGTTGAACTCGTTTTTTCGTAAGCCTTCTTTTACAGTCAAGGGATCATTTCAGTAACTTTACTTTGTTATTTCTCCAGTTTATCAATATATTTTTTATAGTATGGCGACCAGAACTCAATGCAATATTTTAGATGAAAGAGTACATTCTATGCGTACGGTAATAATTTTCTTTACATGTGATCTTAGTTGCAAAAATGCCATATTTACATGTGTTTTAGTTGCAAAAAACTACGTCATCTATTTTTACGGTTTGTAGGAGTGTCAAGTTAAGATTGGTATTCACGTAGTCTATATCAAAACACCTCCACCTATATATTTTACCGTTCGCAGCTAAACATTGAAGAATTAGGCAAATTATATTCTGCTAATATTAGTGCGAGGAGTAATAGAGAAAAACAAAAACAAAAACTACTATTACTACTACTTCCACTTCTACTACTGCTTCTATTACCACTATCAATACTACAACTAGAAAAAAATAAAACAGTAACAATAACAACAATAACAACAGCATCACAACAACAAAAAACAGACATGAACAAAAACAACAACAATCACAATTATGGACACAGAGCGAGATCACAAAAATTCCATAAGCATTTTATGCCTAATCCTCCAACTTGAAATACGCTTGTGAAATTCTCTAAAATTGTGATAATATATATATATATATATATATATATATATATATATATATATATATATATATATATATATATATATATATATATACATACATAA
>JAXIVD010009691.1:0-5000 GCA_036785275.1 Cancer borealis | reverse complement strand
TACTGACAATCAGAGAGAAGGTTTTGAGCTGATAGATGCCTCATTATGTTCTTATTAAGGACAGACTCAAAGTTTTATGACCTGCCCCGTGTATGACTTTAAAAGATTACTTTTAATTGCTCCCCGGACGTCGGAATCTCAGGCCTTGGTCACAACATACCCTATACAACTAATGTTGTTGCTCAGTTACTACATATTTACTTTTGCTAAATCAGTTTCTAGGTTGTTAGGGGTCCTATATCGTCTGCGTCCATTTTTCTCTCCCTCTCAATTGCTTGCTCTGTACAGGGGCCTGATCCGTCCATGTATGGAGTATAGTTCTCTTGTTAGGGGGAGTGCAACTCACACAGCTTTATCAAACAAGGTGGAGTCTAAAGTTTTTCGTCTCATCAACTCTACTCCTCTAACTGACTGTCTTGCTTCTAAGTCACCGACGCATGTGCTGCATCTTTATCTGTCTTCTTCCGCTATTTTCATGCTGACTGCTCTTCTGAACTTGCTAACTGCATGTCTCCACTCCTCCCGCGGCCTCGCTGCACAAGGCTTTCTACTTCTCATACCTATTTTGTCCATCTTTCTAATGCAAGAATTAACCAATATTTTCACTCTTTCATCCCTTAAACTCTGAAACTCTCTTCTTTTGTCTGTTTTTCCACCTGCCTATGACTGAAGTTCTTTCATAAGAGGAGTGTCAAGACATCTCTCCCCTGCCTCAATTTCTCCTACTGTCCTCTGTGCAGGGTCTGACGACAAGCGGGATTTTTTCTAACCTATTTTTGTTTGCCCTTGGCCAATAACCTTTTAATTTATATAAAAAATCATGTGTATGATCTTTGGCCACTCGGCGGTTCTTCCAAAGAAAAGTGGCCAGCTCGTTGCAGGACTCGAACTCGCGACTCTGAACTGGTGTACTCGCACGCTAGCCACTAGGCCACGGTCGTGTGGCGATTATGAGTTCAGTATTAACGTTTTTTGGACTATTATTAGCGTAGGAAAAGAAGGAGGAGGAGGAGGAGGAGGAGGAGGAGGAGGAGGAGGAGGAGGAGGAGGAGGAGGAGGAGGAGGAGGAGGAATACAAAGGAATATAAGGGAACACAAACAGCAACAGGCCCTAGGGTCCCTGCGAAGGTTGTTCGATATAACTATTCTACACTAACTACTTGAATTAAGAGAAAGGATAGTACAGTGGAAGGCTTCTCCCCTCCCACATATCCCTCCAGCTGAAGCTAGCGGAGGAGGAGGAGGAGGAGGAGGAGGAGGAGGAGGAGGAGGAGGAGGAGGAGGAGGAGGAGGAGGAGGAGGAGGAGGAGGAGGAGGAGGAGGGGGAGGAGGAAGAGGTGACAACAGTGACAACAAGCTTCAAACTCTCCTTTCCTCTCCCTTTCCTCCCTCCTCCAACACCCACTGCCGCCCACAACTTCCTCCCACAAACACCAATTTCAGTCAGATGGAGGAGTGGTGGCGGTGACAGCTGCGGGAGGGGAGGGAGGAGGGGAGAGGCGTGAGAGAATTGTCACATTTCATCTCGTTGGGTAGAAAGGGGAGTTATGAAAGAAGGGAGGAAGGAAATAAGGAAGCAAGAAGGAAGGAAGGAAGGAAGGAAGGAAGGAAGGAAGGAAGGAAGGCAAGAAAAAAGAAAGGAAGTAAAGAAGGCAAGCAGGAAAGAAGGAAGGAAGGAAGGAAGAAGGTAGGAAGGAAGGGAGGAAGGAAGGAAGGAAACAAGGAAGAAATGAAAGAGGAAATGAAGAAGGGTGTTAGAGAGGGGAAAGGCAGGAATGAGGGGAGGAAAGATGGTCAAAGGGAGGGGTGGGGGTGTTGCATATTGACGTCTGTGCAGCGTAAGTATTACACACACACACACACACACACACACACACACACACACACACACACACACACACACACACACACACACACACACACACATTATTTACTAGACATAACCTTCCAGATAACTATCCTCTCTTCTTCAATGACACTCAACTTCCCCTCTCCTCTACATTAAACACACTCTGTCCATCCTTTACAAAAAATCTAAACTGGCAATTTCATAGTTCTATTCTTGCTAAATCAGCTTCCAAGAAGTTAGGTGTCCTATGTTGTCTGTGTCTATTTTTCTCTCCCTCCCAGCTGCTTGCTCTGTACAGGGACCTTATCTGCCCATGTATGGAGTATGGCTCTCATGTCTGGGAGGGTTCAACTCATACAGCTCATACAGGGTGGAGTCTAAAGCTTTTCGTCTCATCAACTCTCCTCCACTAACTGACTGTCTTGATTCTTTATTAAGTCACCAACGCAATGTTGCATCTTTATCTATTTTCTACCGCTATTTTCATGCTCACTGCTCTTCTGAACTTGCTAACTGCATGCCTCCACCCATCCCGCTGCCTTGCTGCACAAGACTTTCTACTTCTTCGCATCCCTATTCTGTACATCTTTCTAATGCAAGAGTTAACCAGTATCTTCATTCATTCTTTAATCCCTTACACTGGTAAGCTCTGGAACTCTCTTCCTTTGTCTGCTTTTCCACCTGCCCATGACACCTCTAATGCTAAAATGGATTTCCACCCCCTGCATCAATTCCTCCTACTGTCCTCTGTACAGGATCTGGCGACAAGCGCGATTTTTTAAAACCTATATTTGTTTGCCCTTGGTCTTTTAACGTTAGAAAAAAAGACATGGAAACACACACACACACACACACACACACACACACACACACACACACACACACACACACACACAGACACACACACACACACACACACACACACACACACACACACACACACATATAGTACACACACACACACACACACACACACACACACACACAATCGATGAGAGAGGGAATCGACCCACTATCCTTCTCCTTTA
This sequence comes from Cancer borealis, assembly GCA_036785275.1. Lineage (NCBI taxonomy): Eukaryota > Metazoa > Arthropoda > Malacostraca > Decapoda > Cancridae > Cancer > Cancer borealis. The sequence goes on along the minus strand of JAXIVD010009691.1, from coordinate 2,123 downwards.
CTGCTCCCCTCCCTCACCCATCACCCACTATTCCATTTGAAATTTCTCCCTTCCTCACATCCCAATTCACTCCTAAACCTACCTATCACTTCCTCAACTCTCCATCACCATCCCATTCCATCCCACTCCACCCATTCTACTTTCTTCATAACCTCACCATGACACAATCTTCCCCTCACAGCCCCACACATTCCTTCTCACCCATTCTCTCTCTCAGACACATGCTCAGCTGCCATTATAATATTTTGACACCAAGACACTACCACCACATCCTACTTACACACACACTCTCTCTCTCTCTCTCTCTCTCTCTCTCTCTCTCTCTCTCTCTCTCTCTCTCTCTCTCTCTCTCTCTCTCTCTCTCTCTCTCTCTCTCTCTCTCTCTCTCTCTCTCTCTCAAACACACACACACACACACACACACACACACACACACACACACACACACACACACACACACACACACACACACACACACACACACACACACACACACACACACACACACACACATACACACACACACACTAAACTAAATTATGAGGGAACCTTGACCTATGGATACCACCACCACCTCCTCCTTGACGTAATAAACGGTATGCTACAGGGCTACGTACCTGGCCCCATTCTTTTTTTAATGTATGTCAGTTTATCCAAACGTAGGCTATGAGAGGACCTAATTGAGTTTTTCAAAAATTTCCACGGCATTGACAATATCAAGATTAATGTTTATGTAACTACCGATCTCACAAGCATCACTCGTAACAATGGCTTCAAGATCATTGGTAAACGTTTTAGATCGAATGGAGCGAAGCACTTCTTCTTCAATAGATTCGTGAATGTTTGCAATTCTCTCCCAGCACAAATAGCTAACAGTATCACAATTGAATCATTTAAGAGGAAACTCGATAAGCACTTCTGTTCACCAAGTTGAGTATTTCATTCCTGCGTATTTTTTTTTTTCTTTTTTCATGGAAATAGATGTAGATTATACTTATTGTTCTCACTTTTCTATATAAATTTCATGATAGTATCGCTTCCTCTTCCGGCCATCTTTGGCTGGAGGGAGGGGAGGGTGGGGAGAAGCCTTCCACTTTGCTATCATTTTGTCTCTATCAAGTAGATATTATAATAGTAGTGTAGTCACACGGACAACCTCGTTAGGTCCAGTATGACTGTTGCTGTCAATTCTTCCTTTGTACTCCTTTGTACCCTTTGTACTCCTCGCTTGCTGGACACTCAGATACCTAGCCTGAATTAGACAGGAACCCACGTACACTTCTGTAAGTACTCTGGAATTTTTCTGTGCGTTGTGCCATTGCTATAGAGTGCTAACATGTCGTCATCAGTCATTTTTCTTAGGCAATGCTCTAATAATTTGTTTCTGATTTGAATTTATAGTGTTCCTGCCAGGCTACCGTTATGACATTTTCCCATAATTCTTTGCGACCAGGTCACCATCTTGAATCAGCTGATTGTGTTGTAAATACACGGACACATATTAGTGATACATTTGTTACACAGTAATAGATTTACTACACACACATGCACAAAACTTGTGTTATATAACTTAGGCATACAATTGATAATTATGTAGGCCCACCTGTGTTACACCACTTTACATCTACACTGCCAGACATTAACGTTACTATTATTATTTTTGTCACTTTATAGCTCCTTTTTGCCAGATGTACTCTTTTACTTAAGTTGTTTAATTTACATGATGCATCTCTTGCAGCCTAGCAGTTTATTACGTTTTCTGCCTTTACTTATGTGTTTAACAGTGACAACGGCCCACACGTGCATTGTCTGACCACACCCGCTCGTTCACATTCCTTTGAAAACTACGGGTTGTGAGTTACACCTACATTTTTTTGTCTATATGACCTGTGTTAAATCACATTTCTACACATGTTACATTGTGATAATCCTTTTCTCTACACATACAATTTCATGCAAAAACTAAAATGTCTCTTGTCTACATTTGTGTGAAGTTTTTAACATTGCTGCCCTTAGTTCTTAATTATCAGCTACCATTATATTTTCTCGTTATAGCTATATATTGTGATTACACTGATAAATTTTTATTTCAATAACTTTCTTTCATACTGTTGCAACACTTT
>JAXIVD010009690.1:7500-14852 GCA_036785275.1 Cancer borealis | reverse complement strand
TTGGATGCTGTCGCGGTACTGAGGCGCTGATTGGATGCTGTCGCAATACTTTATATAACTTGATTCTTAAGAGTGTAAACGAGAAAATTAGCTTACCTACAAAAAACAAAAGAGATAATCCATCGAGTAATGTTATTTGTTGGGGATTATTTGATTTTTTATTTATAAGTTTACGGCGATGTTATCACTCACTCACTTTGTTTAATTAAATCAATCATTTTTTCAGTCACGTATTAAATATCTTAATTACTCAGGTGTTTATTGCCTCGTTTATTCATTTATTTATTCACTCTTTGATATATACACTCGAATATGATGAAGACGTAACCGTCAATAATAAAAAAAAAAAATCATCCACGCGCTGCAACCTTTGTAAGTCAACGGAACTTTGTCGAGGAAACAAAAGCTTAGAAAATGCATTTTTCACCTCTCTCTCTCTCTCTCTCTCTCTCTCTCTCTCTCTCTCTCTCTCTCTCTCTCTCTCTCTCTCTCTCTCTCTCTCTCTCTCTCTCTCTCTCCCGGAACTTCACAGATGAGATCGTTATAAGTTGCCGCGTTCACTGATGACAATATCTGCGTCACGTGGCTTAAACATTTTCATTCCTATAAATAACTCCAGCTTTGCGTTCTGCTTTCACAGGCCGATAATGCAATTGTTTCGACGAAAAGCCAGAGAGAAAGGAAAGAGAGAGAGAGAGAGAGAGAGAGAGAGAGAGAGAGAGAGAGAGAGAGAGAGGAGAGAGAGAGAGAGAGAGAGAGAGAGAGAGAGAGAGAGAGAGAGAGAGAGGAGAGTCGTGTTCTATTTCTATGAGTTTCCTACTGTTTGTATTAACTGTCTTTGGTAAATAAATTGGTTCAAAGAGGAGTTATGCATAGTGATAGGAGGAGGAGGAGGATATTAATGTTTCTTGGTTATGTGTTCAACTCTCTCTCTCTCTCTCTCTCTCTCTCTCTCTCTCTCTCTCTCTCTCTCTCTCTCTCTCTCTCTCTCTCTCTCTCTCTCTCTCTCTCTCTCTCTCTCTCTCTCTCTCTCTCTCTCTCTCTCTTTTCTCGTGAAGAAGTGTTGGTTTAAGATTTAATTTCTATATGTAAGATATTTTACAATTTTTACCCAGAATCCTTCCCGTGAGCCTTGGAGTTAACAGTGAATATATACTTTAATACAAGTACAATAATACATGGAAAGAGTAAACATATAGCATACGAAGATAATATAAATATATATAATCCTACACACGTAAGTTTTTATTTTAGTCTATTTTTTTGTATTATTTTTTCTTATACCTATGTGAGCACTGTACACTTAAAATATGGATTGATGTTGCGTAGTATGACTTACGTCAACTTTCATTATCATAAATTGTTCCTGAGGCTGATGGCGCGAGGCAAGAAAATGCGTGGACGATGCTCGATTGTTACAAAGAAAGAGTACAGTCATCATATTGTATTCTTGATGGTGTGTGTGCGTGGTAGGAGAGTGTGTGGCGGTGGTTGTAGGTGTTTATTGCTTTTTGTTTGTTTCTGCTTTCTTTCTAATTGAAAAAAATAATATATCTAGAAAAGAGCCAAAAATTATTAATTATTTCATATTATATATATATATATATATATATATATATATATATATATATATATATATATATATATATATATATATATATATATATTCTTAATTTTTCTTTTTCTTTTCTATCTGCTTTTTGCCTTTTTAAATATGAATATTGAACTTTTCTCAAAGAAATATTAGACATGTTTAGATTTAAGTATTTTTCATGTACTTTTATTTTATCTATTATTTATATGTATTTAATTTAATTTCTGATGTCTATTCTTTATATTTCTTATAAAAGAATTAAGATATTTCATTAAAAAAAGTTTCAAAAATATTTAATAATATGTATTCTATTTTTTTCTGCACTTTTATCACACATGAACAAAAAATAAAAAATAAATCTTTTATAACTACTTAAAAAGTAAATTAATAAGATTGGAAATTAAACGTCTATGTCAATAGATTTTATAATCTTGCATTGCAATATGATAAAACATTAATGCCATCTCTGTTTTACTTATGTATTTAGATATTATTATTTCTCTCACAAAGGATTACGTAAGATTACATAGGAACACCAGCCACCAGGATACCTGCAAGGCTAAAACGACGTCATCTGTTCAACTACATACTACTGCCAACAAACGACATGTAGGTAATCAAGGATCCATACAATTAACACCCATCAAATGCCACGTAAAGACAATTCCTTGTGAGGACTCGATCATCAGTCTGTCATCTCCTTGACCTCCTTCCTTTGCCCCCTCCCCCCCGCACACACACACACACACACACACACACACACACACACACACGCAGCAGGAACGAAGCAGTGTTCTGTATCACACCGTTATAACCTTGTGCGTCCTTCACCTTCATTCTGACGTCCCTTAAAGAAGCGTCCCTAGGTGTTCTGTCCTCATTGTTACATTGCATCTCCTTCACGGGATTACTGTCCGTCTCTTAACCTTCTGAACACACCTGTGGTCCTCTCCTTCCCTCCGTGCGTCGCGTTTAGTTTCGCTCACAACACACCGGAGTTTAGTGACCCCTGGCGTCCACCTCCCTGTTAGAGACTCCACTTCCCGTTTAGTTCAGTGTTCCTGGAGCCGGTGTGAGTATAGGATATGTTCCCCAGACTGAGTGAGCCACCAGGTCCTTCCTTCGAAATGATCGGTGTGCACAGATGACCCCGACCTGAGTGATGGACAAACACTCACATTGACGTGCATTTTATAAGTGAATACTACATTTCGAGACCACGATGCTTGGTAGAAGAAAGAAACAAATACTCCTGACGGTGCTTGGGGCATGTATGCTTACCTACTGCGCCCTAATCCTGCCTCGGAAGTTCATATTGGCACGGCATAAACAGCCTCAACCATGAATTTATAACCAAAACAAGCAGTGAGAGGAGCAAATCGCCGGTAGCCAGTGATGAGGAAGACTTACAATCCGCTATGAATCGAGCCTCAGAATGGGATTTCTTAGCAGACTTACTTGAGGAGGACAATGACTCTAGAGAAAGCACAGAAGAGGATACCTTCCCTCTAAACCTTCCCGCTGCTGCCCTGGATGATGCGTCACCGCCTCCTATAGAATGGAATACTAGGCTTCCTCTGACTGACTTCCCGCACCTAATGAAGTGCAGCCAAGACCGTACTGTGCGTAGGGACAACAGTTTCGTGTATCCTTGCAAGTTTTCACATCATGGGAACACCAAAGACGCTCTCTGGCCTGCCTTGATCCATCCTTCTAACGGGGAACTCCTGAAAAGGATAACCCGCAGGCAGTACAGTGACCCACATGTAAGGATATTAAGAGTGTTGTTTGATGTGTTTGTGTCGTGTTAATTTCCTGTGTTTTCCACCTTTTCATTTTTCAGTTACGTATTATTGTGCTTCCTTCTCTCATCTGTAGATTTTTTTTCTTCTAATTGTTGCCTTTAGAATGACTATTTATCAGCAGTATGATATGTTTTCCTCCTCAAAGCTGTACTAAAGGGCAAGAAAATAGAATGATAAGATTATTATTCCGTGTTGTGATTTTTTGTTTATAGTGTGTGTGTGTGTGTGTTGTGTGTGTGTGTGTGTGTGTGTGTGTGTGTGTGTGTGTGTGTGTGTGTGTGTGTGTGTGTGTGTGTGTGTGTGTGTGTGTGTGTGCTACAAGGTGTATTTTTGCTTCGTCGGCCAAACCTGTTTTAGGGTTTATTTTCTATCTTCCGGATATAACTGGTTTCCTTCAGAGTTCTGGTTTTTACTTCGTAGTCTGAAGGAAAACAATGTTGAGGCGTTTCTGATAAATTTATCTATATCGCAATTAATTATATATATTTAAGTCAGACAGTTGATGAGTTAGTGAATAAGTCAGTCAGTTAGTCACTCAGTTATTTATTCAGTCAGTCAATTAGTTAGTCAGTCTGCCAGTCAATCAGCCAGTCAGTCAGATAACAAGTGGTTAATTTACTAATCTTTGTGATATTATTATTGTTTTTATTATATATATATATTTTGTATTTACCTCCCGCATTATTCTGAGCAGTTATTCACTTCGTTAAAATATCCAAGTAAAAAAAATATTAAGAAATAAAGAAAACAGTCTACCATTAACTTGATTCTGTTACTCAAAGACGAACAAAAAAAGTCACTTGAGCAAAATCTCCAACCAAACCTTGTCAGGTAAATAACCTCGCGTTCACCGTTAGACAAGGGTTAATTGGGGCCAGGTAAAGGAACCGTTATGCCAGGTAATTTATCTTCCCCTTAACGGATATTGTTTCGTAATTTAGTTTCGTAATCATAATAGTAATGGTAGTACTGAGGATATAGATAATTATTTTAACTTGTTTTTGGTAGATTCCTTTTAAAATTGGATTATTATAAAAATGAAATAACTATTTTTCTCTTATTTTCTGTAGACACTTTATAACTGGATTATTATAGAAAATGGATAATTTTCTATATATCTTATTTCTTTACTCCGTTTAAAACTGGATAATTATAAACATTTTTTTTTTTTTTTTTTTTAAATGGGCAATATTTTTTCTTATTTTTATAGACACTTTAAAACGGGATGATTATAAAAGAAATAATAATAATCATGTTTCTCTTATTTTGTAGACTTCCATGAAAACTGGATAATCATGAAAATTGGATAATTCTTCTTCTCTTATATATTATGTAGACTCCCTTAAGAACATCTCTATTTTCTTTGATAGGTGGAGGAGATGGTGCAGGAGCAGCTGGGGGTACAGATGAAGCGCCTCACTCGCATAGCCAAGACCTGCAACGCATATCCAGAGCAGCAGTTAAGACAGAACCTGGGCTTGGTGTGGGCGGGAAACAGGTGCCCGCCCCGCTAGTGTACTGTCCGATATACAAGGTGAGAGAGAGAGAGAAGAGAGAGAGAGAGAGAGAGAGAGAGAGAGAGAGAGAGAGAGAGAGAGAGAGAGAGAGAGAGAGAGAGAGAGAGAGAGAGAGAGAGAGAGAGAGAGAGAGAGAGAGAGAGAGAGAGAGAGAGAGAGAGAGAGAGAGAGAGAGAGAGAGAGAGAGAGAGGTAAGTAATTATATCCACAATCAAGTTAAGATGTATATAAAACGAAAATTAGATGTATTGTTGTAATTTGACCTTAATTTGTATTGTTTTTATGTATTATGTATGTTTGGATCTCTTTCCGGTGTCGTTATATATGTATTTTTAAAGAGAATGTTTCTATAGTCTTAAGTAGTACGTCTTGTGTGATTGAAAATTCGATATAATGCATAATTCTCTCTCTCTCTCTCTCTCTCTCTCTCTCTCTCTCTCTCTCTCTCTCTCTCTCTCTCTCTCTCTCTCTCTCTCTCCTCTCTCTCTCTCTCTCTCTCTCTCTCTCTCTCTCTCTCTTCTCTCTCTCTCTCTCTCTCTCTCTCTCTCTACAGTCGGCCTCCACCACCTGGATGACAAACTTCCTTCGTCTTGAGCACCTGAACGACGAGAACCCGATGCTAGACGGAATGATGCCTCGTTTCAGAGAGCAAGCCAAGTACATGGTAAGGCTATAGGACTAAGAGAGGAGCAGAATGGCAACCCAGGGATGGTAAAAGAAGGCAGACAGAGTACGAGATGAAGAGATGCGATAGTAAGTTTTGCTGGAGTAACCTGGAATAGACGAGCAGCTGATAAAGATGAATAGAGGTTAGAGTTGGTTTTTGTCTTACTAATGATGATGATGATGAGGGGAGGAAGGTAGTAAGAAAGTATAGTATTATAATGTGTTAAAACTACTACTTATTATGAGGTTTCTTTGGTAATTCATCCTTCTAATCTTTCTTGGTTTGCTTCTCTTCCACCTTCGCGCTTTTCAGAGAACATGATAAGACCAGTACTAAGGGAGGAAGGTTGCAAGTAAACCTAGTATTATAATAAGTGTTAAAATTACTACTATGTTATGATGTTTCTTTGGTAGGGCATCTTCCTAATCTCTCTTGTCTATCTTTCTTCCTCATCCACTTCCTCTTCCTCCTCCTCAGCCTCGTTTCGGCGGCGGCCACAAGAGGGTGTTCAAGGACTACCAAAGCCTAAGACATCGAGTGACAAGCGACGTGTCTTCGAGAACGCCGTCAGGTTCCCTTGTTGTGCGTCACCCCTTCGACAGGCACGTTAGAATTTGTGTTTACTACTCTTCCTCTTCCTCCTCCTCCTTGTCTTCGTTCTCATCCCTGTCCTCGTTCTTATCCTTGTTCTCATTCTCCGTCCTCCTCCTCCTCCTCCTCCTCCTCCTGCTCCTACTACTACTACGACTACGACTACAACAACTATTACTATTACTACTACTACTACTACTACTACTACTACTACTACTACTACTACTACTACTACTACTACTACTACTACTACTATTAAGAATGATACTGTATTCTTCAACCTGCACTTGAATGTAAAAATGAAGAGGGCACAAAAAACACTCCTTGACGAACCTCTCTCTGTCGTGTGTCCTTCAGGTTGGTGTCAGTGTACAGAGACAAGATAGAGAGGCCGAACCCGCTGCCCTTCAGACCCTACTTCCAGCACCTGCAGCAAGCTATCGTGGCCAGGTATAGACCACCAGGGGGCAATGCTATTCTTCCCCCCAGCCCACGTTTTCAGAGTTCGTGGATTTCCTCGTGGAGTCAACAGAGAGTTTTAAGACTGTGGATGACTGGATGGGGAATGTAAGTGGTTTGTGTCTCATGTTTGGTTGTATGTAGTTTTTTCGTTTCTCTGTTATTTTCCCTGCTACCGTGTTCTTAAGTTTCGTTACGTTAATTGTTTCTTATCTTTCCGTCTTATCTATATACTGTTGACGTTATAGATAGGTTACTCTTCATACTGATTGATAGATAATTGATGAATAGACTGGATCTCATTGATATAACTGACTGATAAATAGCTCGTTGATAATCTTAAAATTCCTCAAGGTGTTGCATTGGGTCCTCTATTTATCCATAGTTTCACCAGCGCAATACATTTACCTCTGGACTTCTAAACTTAACTTCTGGTCTGGTCTGGTGTCGTTCTGGAAGCACAGCCTTTACAACAGTGCTTTCCTGATGGTATCTTCACAATCTAACCTAACCTGTACCAAACACCGTCTCTTCTGAAGGTGATATGCTGGATCCCTTACTGGGTGCAATGCGGCGTTTGCACCTCAGACTATCAAGTGGTAATCAAAGTGGAGACGATGAAGAGTGACGAGCAGTTACTGGCACATGTAGCAAACCTGACAGAGATACAAGACGGGAGTAAATGGAAAAACAGACGACCCGGCCCGCCACCTGACTAC
>JAXIVD010009690.1:0-2500 GCA_036785275.1 Cancer borealis | reverse complement strand
GGCAGAAGTCAAATAGAAATTATAAGCAAAACAAGGAAGTGACATCAACCCTAACATGCTTCTCAGCCACTCCTCACCTGCATTCAACCACTAGACACGTGCAAACTTAAAGTGGAAACAAGATTTTCGCCAAACCACGTGAAGGAGCAGTAGCCAAGAGTTTACTCCACCGTCACTCAGCGTAGCGTTAGATAACTATTGAATCAGCGAGACAATTTTCATTACATTGCTGTACCACTACCCTGCACGTCCACCACCACCACCACCACCATCATAGCCTTCACTCCCTCCTCTTGCAAGTGAATAAACGTCTCACATTGTGCCTGGCGGTGGTGGTGGGAGGGTGTGGCAGAGTGGTATTATAACAGTAGTGGTAGTAGTAGTAGTAATAGTAGTGGTAATAGTAGTAGTAGTAATAGTTGTAGTAGTAATAGTTGTTGTTATTGTTGTTGTAGTACGTTTTCATTCAGGGTCTTCGTTGCCTTAATAATCCGAATAGTTTATACACATTCACGCACCGAGTTTGCTTCATGTAAGGGTTTTTGGTCTGGTTGTGACATTTGTGCTTCCTTGTATATGTGTATTTAGTAAACAGTCTCATTCTTGTTAGTGTGGTACGCAGGGGACACACGACACCTGATACCACTGTTTGTCTTTATGGTCACGTCAAGGCAGACGAACACCTTAGTCTCCCGTTGCGTGATTCTTCAACTCTTGCGTTGCTTGAAGTGGTATTTCCCATTCTCAGTCATCCCCTTCCCGCCGTGAGCACATCCCAGTCAGTAGCCGCTTGTTATATGCTAGCCGCGCCCCTCTCTGCCAGCAGCCTCCACACAAGCAAGGCTACACACGCACACGCGCGCGCGCGCTCACAACGACACCATTCGCCCGCCACAAGTATTTTCAAGGTGAAACAATAATAATATATCGTCATTAATGCAAGTCATTCCTCTGTGATGTCATATTTTCTGTCTCTTTCTCTCGTTGCCGCTCTCTTTATCGCACACCATCTCCTCCGTTGACACCGTTGACATTGGGTCTGCGTGACGTGCCTGCGTGAGGGCGGGGCCAAGGCCGGGGTGGCGCCTTGACAGGTGAGGTGACGGGAGTCCCACTGAGGTAGCTGCCCGGCTTCCCCTCGGCCCAGGCATTCACGGGACGGATTTGGCCGCGAGGTGGCTGGCAGAGTCGGCGAGGACGGGTGGAGGCGGCTTGGCGGCGGCAGCGTGGCAGTGTGGCCCTCGCCAGTGTCCCTGACGGTCGCTTATGTTCACTCGTTCGTCGCAATGTTTTCGTGGCTCAGTAAAGATGAACTCAAGAACCGTCAGTTACAAATGTGTGAGACGGTGTTGGAGGGACTCAAATTGATCTACAAAAACAAATTGCTGCCACTCGAGTCCCACTACAGGTTTGAAGACTTCCACTCCCCTCCCCTGAGTGACACGGACTTCGATGCCAAGCCCATGATTCTCCTGGTGGGTCAGTACTCCACCGGCAAGACCACCTTCATCCGTTACATCCTCGAGAAGGATTTCCCAGGTATAAGAATTGGACCGGAGCCGACGACGGACAGCGTGGTGGTGGTGATGCACAACCAGCGGGACGGTATCATTCCTGGCAACGCGCTCGTGGTGGACCCAAACAAGCCATTCCGTCCCTTAACTAAGTATGGCAACTCCTTCCTTAACCGCTTCCAGTGTTCCTACGCCAACTCCAACGTTCTCAAGGGCCTCACCATCGTAGATACGCCCGGCATTCTATCAGGGGAGAAGCAACGCATTGATAGAGGCTACGACTTCCACGCCGTCTTGGAATGGTTTGCAGAGAGAGTGGATCGCATTGTTCTTCTGTTCGACGCCCACAAGTTGGATATTTCAGATGAGTTTCGATGCTTCTTAGAGCGGCTCAAGGGACAGCATGACAAGATCAGGATCGTGCTCAATAAGGCGGACATGATTGATCACCAGCAGTTAATGCGAGTGTACGGGGCGCTCATGTGGTCTCTAGGGAAGATTCTGAACACGCCTGAAGTGGAGAGGGTGTATGTCGGCTCCTTCTGGAATCAGCCTCTAAGATACGACATGAATAGAACGTAAGTAATAGCTGTCATGCTTTATTTGACTTGTTTTCAATCCCCGCTCTTTGTTTATTTCCTCAAGTGTCTCTTTCGTTTCACTTCTGTTTTTCTGTTTGTTTCTTCTCTTGCACTCCCCCTCAAGTTTCGCTTTTTCCCATGTGTATCTCGTTTTCTTTCACGTTTCCTCATCGTGTTTCCTTTTGTTTCCCTTACCTATGTCCCTTACGTTATTTTCCACATAATCCTTAATGTCCTTTCCGTCTTCACCGCAGTTTCCTTCCATCACCCTTTCCTCTTCCTTTCACTTCGCCAACAACCACGTCATCAGCAGCACGTCAAGGTGAGTCGTAGGTTGTGGATCGTGGGTCGTGGATCGTGTTTACCTGGCGGGAGAGCAAGGGCACTGGCCGCTACCTGTATCAT
>JAXIVD010009689.1:2500-10000 GCA_036785275.1 Cancer borealis | reverse complement strand
CACGAATGTCAACAAAGGTGTGTTTTTTTGTGTCTGATGTGTGTTTCCAGCCTTATGGTGTGTGTGTGTGTGTTCCAGGATGTGTGTGTGTGTGTGTGTGTGTGTGTGTGTGTGTGTGTGTGTGTGTGTGTGTGTGTGTGTGTGTGTGTGTGTGTGTGTGTGTATTAGGTTAACGTGAGCAGCATTCCTTGCACGCTATGTTAATAAGTTTAATTGATAACTGTTAATACGGTACTTGTGTGTGTGTGTGTGTGTGTGTGTGTGTGTGTGTGTGTGTGTGTGTGTGTGTGTGTGTGTGTGTGTGTGTGTGTGTGTGTGTGTGTGTGTGTGTGTGTGTTTAAGGTCGTTAGTTAGTAGGAAGTTGAATTATTTTGTCACGTGTTGTCCTCCTCCTCCTCCTCCTCCTCCTCCTCCTCCTCCTCCTCCTCATCTTCCATCCTTGGGCTACTGTTCCGCCTTAACTGTGTATTATTAAACAGTAATTTCTTCCTCACTTCACCTTTGTCATAATGGAAACTGAACATCCTCTTTGAATTAGACCAAAAAATGTTATAATGTTGTCAGTAATGATTAACGTTTTGCCAAGAGTGAGATCAAGAGAAAAGGTTAAGATTATTAGAAGGAATTAAAAAAGATTGGATTGTATTGTTTCTGGATATAATTTGAGTGTATAATGATGGAATAGATAGTAATACATGTAATTTTTTTTTTTAATGTTGGAAAAAGTGAATTTAATGGATCTTGCATTATCTTTCCTGACATTTTATTTTTTTCATTCTTTTTATTATTTTTGATTTTTTGTTTCATTTCTTACATTTGTACATCTTCATCAACGCTTTTTGAAAATATGAACATTTATTTAATCATTCTGTTTTTACTACTACATTTTAATTAACATCTATAAGTATCAACATTTCCATTACTTATATTTTCTTAACTCCCTATTTTCATTAACATTTCTATTATATATATTTTACCCACCTCTACATCTATACGTATCAACATTACTATCATTTACATATATATTTTTAACTCCCTAACATTTCCATCATCAACATCTATAGATAAAAATAACAGAGAATACAAACACATTACCTTCCTTCTCTTCACCTTGCATTGCGCTCCTAACACTCTCCTTTGTTTCCCCGGCGTACTGCAAGGGGGTAACAGGGTCTCATTCTCCTTCATGAATTTCAATACCATTTCTCTGAGGTCTATTTCTCCCCTTTGTTCTTGCGTGCCTCCCCCTGCACGCGCGTGAAGGGGTGCTTGTTGACCTCGCTCCGTGCATGCCTGTGAGGGGCGGGTTGACCTCTGTTGACCTCTGTTGACCTCGTGTGTGTGCTCTGGATAGCCGGTTTTTGGGAGGTCAGCTGTTCAAGCCAGTCGTGTCTCTCTTACTCTTACTCTTATTCTCTCTCTCTTTTTGTGGTTGGTAAGGAGACGCAGTATTAAGTTTTCATTTTTATTTATTCACATTATATCATTGTCTTTACATAAGGAAATGAAACTCTCTTGAATAAACTCTCCGTGTTTAGTGTTAGGAGAGTTTGTGTTCCTCATTATCCCTTCATGTAGTACTAGATAAAAAGGTGCGTAAGAATAAAAAGAGAAAGGAAATAACAGCTCGGCCACTGGGGAAATAAAGACATAAAGGAGGAAGGAGTATAAGGATGGTAATGGTGGTGTTGGTTCCCCCGGGGCCGAGTTTACAGTACATCGCCGAATGGTCCTAAACCTTCCCTAACATCACAGTTTTTCCTTTCCTTAACCTCACTTTCCGTCGTGTGGTGAGGAAACACGTGCTTACAGAGACTAGCGTGGACTAAGTATGATGACACGTGCACACTACTCAGCTTACGTGCCTACATATAAGCTGGTGAGTGTACGTACATATACTACATACATACATGCATACATATATATATATACATTGATTCATACTTGTTCCTACAGACAGGTATGTGTAGGTTTGTGGTGTATTGTTTGAACGCAACGCCACACTATGTACAAGGAGACAAACGGGGGGTTTTTTTCTTCTTTTTTTTTGTTCACGAAATGTAATGATGTGTGTTTCTATATTTAAATTAAGTGTGAAGAATTTGCACACACACACACACACACACACACACACACACACACACACACACACACACACACACACACACACACACACACACACACACACACACACACTGTTGGGGTGTAAATGCGGATGTTTTGGTCATGTTATCGAGTGATGGGCTGAGTGTGAGGATGTGAGGGTGGGCGTGGCACTAGTACAGTGTGGGTGGTTATGGTCAGTTCAGCCCTATGGTGTGCCGCACACATCCAAGGGGCGGCAGTTAGTGAAGGCGAAGGACCCGTCCTGCCGCACCAGGCCGCGGGACAACGTGCCAGACTGGTCCATGTGCTCCCACCGCCGCACCACCACGCCCGCACGCGCTCCCGCACCACGCCCAGACGCCGGCACCATGCTTACACGCTCACGGGTCAGCTTCTTACCGCCGCCCACCGACCCACCACCGACCTGCGCCGCCGACACATCACTTGCACTTTTTTCCTTGTTCGCTGTGGTTCCGTTCCCCGTCCCCGCCCCCGTCCCCGTCCCTGCTCCCGGCCCAGTCCCCGCCCTCGTAGTTCCCTTGGCCGCCTCCTCCATCATTTCACGGATGGATTTGGATCGCGCCGCTGAGTTATCCTTAGCCGCGCCTGTCCGGTGCCGCGTGGCCGTGGTGGAGGTGGAGGTGGAGGTGGAGGAGCGGTGGTTGGTGCGGCGCGTCAGGGTCACACCGCTGCCCCGCGACGTGGGTTGGATGTGCACAATGACGTCGTGGTCAGGTCGCAGCAGGGTTGGGTCAGGGTGGTCGTAGGTGATGGTCGCCGTGGCCACCACCTGGCCGCGCTGCACCGTGAACCCCGGCCCGGCACGCGGGGCGCCGCTCGGTGGCCTGGACACCACCTTGATGCCCTCGCTGCCACGCCCACCGCCGCTGCTCGTGTCCAGAGCGTTGGTAGGGGCGGGCTGACCCGGGGCACTGGGGCCACCCCGACGCCCAGCTGGCAAGGAGCCCGAGGTGGAGGTGGAGGTTGAGGTTGAGGTGGAGTCGGAAGAGCCTCCAACCCGGCGACCCAAACTCCTGTTTCCGTTGGCCGGGTCCCGCAGGACGCCGCGCCCTCTCGAGGACTGCCTCCTGCCCCCTACTGGCCTGGCCTGCCCGCCACCCCCTGCCGTAGTGCCGCCCGTCCTGCCAACACTGGCACCAGCTGGGCCTGCCGCCCCCCTGCCCTCGTCACTACTGACTCGCACTCTTGCTCTTCTGCCAGCATCGGTACTGTCACCAGTAGTGCCAACACCAGTACCCCGGACACTCTGACCAGTGTTGCCACCACCAGTACTACCAGTAGGATGAAGTCTTGCGTTTCCACTATTGACAGCACCAGTGTTACCAGTATTACTTGTACTAGTTCTGCCCAAACCAGTGCCAATACCTGTATTGGCAGTCCTGGTACTGGTAACAGTGTTGCCAGCGCCAGTACCAGTATTTCTAGCCCTGGTGCCTGTAGCAGTAATGCTTGCCCTGACACTAGCACCAGTATTACCAAACCCAGTACCTGCACCAGTATTCCTTAAACCAGTACCAGCACCAGTATTGCCAATCCCAGTACCTGCACCAGTATTACCAGTACCTGCACCAGTATTTCTTAAACCGGTACCAGCACCAGTATTGCCAATCCCAATACCTGCACCATTATTCCTTAAACCGGTAGCTGCACCAGTACTGCCAATCCCAGTACCTGCACCAGTATTACCAATCCCAGTACCTGCACCAGTATTCCTTAAACCGGTACCAGCTCCAGTATTGCCAATCCCAAAACCTACACCAGTATTACCAACCCCAGTATCTGCACCAGTATTGCCAAGCCTGGTGGCAGTATTGCCAGCACCAGTATTCCTGAAGTCAGTACCAGCCCCAGTACTGACAAACATAGTATTAGCAGCACCATTGCTGTTACCAGTACTGCCAATACCGGGAAGAGGAACACCAACACCACCAAAGCCATTGTTACCAGCAGTGTTAAGACCACCAGTAGTGCCAACTTGTAATCTTCCATTGTTACCAACACCAGTACTGGCAAAACCAGTAGTGCCAACACCACCAAACCCAATGTTACCAAAGGGAATATTACCAGCATTGCCACTGAACCTTCCCGGTAAGCTGGTGCCAACACCGGTGTTACCTTGGCCCACAGTGGTGCCAAGGCCGGCATTGGACCCTCGGCCTCCATTCCCTACAACACCGGTACGACCAACACCACCGCTGCCAACACCACCGCTGCCAACACCACCGCTGCCAACACCACCGCTGCCAACACCAGTGTTGCCAACACCACTGTTACCAGCACCAAACGCGGCGTTATTTCCATTTTTGCCAACGCCAGTAGTTGTTGCACCATTAATGTTGCTGCCACCAGTGTTGCCAACACCTAACACTCCATTGTTCCAATTAACACCAGGACCAGTGTTGCCAACGGCAGCATTGTTACTTGCAATACCAGTGCTGCCAGCGCCATTCAATGTTCCACTGCCAGTGTTGCCAGCGCCATTAAATGTTCCAGTACCAGTGTTGCCAGCGCCATTAAATGTTCCAGTACCAGTGTTGCCAGCGCCATTAAATGTTCCACTGCCAGTGCTGCCAGCGCCATTAAACGTTCTAGTACCAGTGTTGCCAGCGCCATTAAATGTTCCACTGCCAGTGCTGCCAGCGCCATTAAATGTTCCAGTACCAGTGTTGCCAGCGCCATTAAATGTTCCAGTACCAGTGTTGCCAGCGCCATTAAATGTTCCAGTACCAGTGTTGCCAGCGCCATTAAACGTTCCAGTACCAGTGTTGCCAGCGCCATTAAATGTTCCACTGCCAGTGCTGCCAGCGCCATTAAATGTTCCAGTACCAGTGTTGCCAGCGCCATTAAATGTTCCAGTACCAGTGTTGCCAGCGCCATTAAATGTTCCAATGCCACTGTTGCCAGCGCCATTAAATGTTCCAGTACCAGTGTTACCAGCACCATTAAATGTTCCAGTACCAGTATTGCCAGCACCATTAAATGTTCCAGTACCAGTGTTGCCAGCGCCATTAAATGTTCCAGTACCAGTGTTGCCAGCACCATTAAATGTTCCACTGCCAATGTTGCCAGCGCTATTAAATGTTCCAGTACCAGTGTTGCCAGCGCCATTAAATATTCCAGTACCAGTGTTGCCAGCGTCATTAAATGTTCCAGTACCACTGTTGCCAGCGCCATTAAATGCTCTTGTGCCACTGTTGCCAGCGCCATTAAATGTTCCAGTACCAGTGTTGCCAGCGCCATTAAATGCTCCAGTACCAGTGTTGCCAGCGCCATTAAATGCTATTGTACCAGTGTTGCCAACGCCATTAAATGCTCTTGTGCCACTGTTGCCAGCGCCATTAAATGATCCAGTACCAGTGCTGCCAGCGCCATTAATTGTTCCAGTACCAGTGTTGCCAGCGCCATTAAATGCTCTTGTACCAGTGTTGCCAGCGCCATTAAATGCTCTTGTACCAGTGTTGCCAGCGCCATTAAATCCTCCATTACCAGTGTTGCCAGCGTCATTAAATACTCCAGTGCCAGTGTTGCCAGCGCCAATAAATGCTCCATTACCAGTGTTGCCAGCACCGTTAAATGTTCTTGTACCAGTATTGCCAGCGCCATTAAATGCTCCATTACCAGTGTTGCCAGCGCCATTAAATGCTGCCAGTGTTGCCAGTGTTGCCAGTGTGCCAGTGTTGCCAGCGCCATTGAATGTTCCACTGCCAGTGTTGCCAGCGCCATTAAATGCTCTTGTGCCAGTGTTGCCAGCGCCATTAAATGCTCTTGTGCCAGTGTTGCCAGCGCCATTGAATGTTCCACTGCCAGTGTTGCCAGCGCCATTAAATGCTATTGTGCCAGCGCCATTAAATGTTCCAGTACCAGTGTTGCCAGCGCCATTAAATGTTCCAGTACCAGTGTTGCTAGCGCCATTAAATGTTCCACTGCCAGTGTTGCCAGCGCCATTAAACACTCCGTGTGATGCAGTGGCAGCGTTGCCTGGTGCGCCGCCCCCCGGCCTGGTGGTTTCGGCTTGAGCCTTGCCCCGCCGCGGCCCCACGGAGTCCTGTGCAGCCACCAGTGTGTCCAACATCCCCGCCTCGGGCCGACCCGCCCCAGTCCCGGGCGTGCCTCCGGGCGTGCCGCGGGGCACGAACGAGTCCACCTGACCAGCAGCAGCGGAGCTCAGACTCTTGCCAGCACCGCCGTCACTCGCCCTGCCGTGGGCCATGCCTCCCACCCCCCCAAACCGGTTCCTGGTAAAGCTTGGCCTCACTCCGGGTGGGGACACAGGCGGGGGAGGGACACGCCCCGCTGACCCGTGCCCCGCCTCAGCCGCAGTCAGGTCGTCGGGGCCAAAGTTGAGGGAGCGTAGCGGGTCGTTGTCCCCTGAGAGTGAGACGGGCCCAGCCTGGATCCTTGGGGGCGGCCCGTCATCAGGGTAGTCGTAGTCTATGGTGGGTCCAGGAGGGCGCGCCCCTCGATTCCTGGCGCCGCGGCCACGCCCCTGCCGCTCCATCTCCCGCGGCACGGACGGGCGGGTGTCATGGGCGTGGGTGAGCGTGGACGAGGAGTCATCACCACCCATGCCAAGCCAACCATTCTGCTGACACAGCACCACGCCCACGATGATGGCGACCACGAACTGAAACACAATACACGTCAGCACGTCACACACACACACACACACACACACACACACACACACACACACACACACACACACACACTCACCAGCAGAGTGTAACATCCAATGAGCATGACGGTCTGCAGGTTGAAGCGTTGCCTTCGGTCCTCGTCCTTGTAGGCCTGGCGGTGCACGTGCAGGTAGTAGTCCTGCTCGGTGTCCTGCGCCAACGTGCTGTTACTGATGCGACGCTCACCCTCACGCGTCAGTGTGCTGCCCCTGCCAGGGTGATAACCACCTCATTATACCCTCGTACACCATAATTACACCCTCGAACACCATAATTACACCCTCGAACACACTACTCTCACCCTAATCCCCGTCCCACCCTCACCATCCCGCTCTGTCCGTCACTAATCACCCTGTCACGTCCTTGCATTCTTATCCGTCCCTTCCCGTCCCATTCCATTCCGTCCCATCCCGTCCAAGGTCACTCCGTTCCACCTCGTTCCGTTCCGCCCCGTTCCACACCCTAATGTCACATTATTCCACTTTCTAAGACAAAGAGAGAGAAATCAGAACTAGATAAAAAATAAAGAGAAGAAGAAGGAGGAAGAGGAACTAGATATAAACAAGAATAGGAATTACTACGATGAGGATGAATAGGACTCCTAGAAAATCCTTACTTGCTGGTAGGATGCGTGACTGGGGGCAGGGCTGTTAGGAGGTCAGGTTCCCTATGGACAGTCCCAGTGTTACTAGCAGCA
>JAXIVD010009688.1:0-5000 GCA_036785275.1 Cancer borealis | reverse complement strand
TCCTCTTGAGTGCAATTCTCCATCAGTTCGTTGAATTGATCATCGTCTACATTTTCTTCGTGCGTTCCTTCATAGGTAAAGCCGCCTTCACCTTCCTCTTCCTCCGTCCACAAGGTCTCGCCGCAATCCATCTCTTTTTCCAGGAGGTCCATTTCAGCCATAAGGTCATCCAACGTTGATCGAATGTATTTTCCTTCTGCGTGCGTTGTCCGTTGTGACATTTCCAACACTTGCATTCTTGTTCTGAGGGCGGTTTCCTCAGGGTTCAAAGTAAACACAACTACCGGCTCCTCTTTGGCCTCGCACTTCGTATTACGTACTTCTTCTTTTTCTGCCTCGTTTCCATATGTGTCTTGTTCCGCAGTGACCTCTTGTTGTTCCCAGCGAGTCCTTTCCATACGAGCGTTTTTGGAACTCACGCGGAGGACGAGTTCATCGGCCTTGGCATCGCTCGTCTCCATATGATTCAAGAAATACTGGACTGGAGTGAAGAATTCGATCTTCTCTCCTCGCCTCTGTTTGATCAACACCTTTACCAACGCCGATTGTGACCAGGTGTGGGCACGCTTCAGACGATACACTTTCAGGATTAGCGGCACTGAGGTGTAACTCTGGCGACTTGTTCCGTGTCCTTGTTCCGTGTCAAAAGCAAACTTGGCAAACTGTTTGAAATATGTGATCGGGAGGCCGCAGCACCACGCTGGTGCAGGCGTCTGTACGGAAAGAGTCACCCTGCGTGGAGGCTCGTGCTGGCCATCGTCAACCTCCATCACACACGTACAGATCATCGTCGACTTCAATGTTGTTGTGTATTGCGAGTATTGTAATGTCGTGTTCGCCGTCTCGCCACCTTCGGCCTCGAGGTCGTCGCGTGAGGTGGTGGCAGATTCGGTTCTGCTTTTATACTTGAAACATTGACAATTCGGCCCTTCTATATGTTCATTATATTCACGTAGTTTACCTTGTGTTGCCTTCTCTTGATGTAAACCTTCTTTAGTATCGCTTACTGGACTTTCTTTGACGCTTTCCCGCATGTTTCCTTGTTCACCTTCCTTTTTGTTGCTGCTTCCACCAGGGTGTGGAAGGTTGCGCGTCCTCTCAATACGAGAGTCGTTGCAGCTCACGTACAGGACGAGTTTGTCGGCCTCGTCGTCCTCCGTCTTCATGTCATCGAGGAACTCCTTCAAGGGGATGAAGACAACGATCTTCCCCCTTCCCCTCCGCTTTACAGACACCTTGACCAGGCCCGATGCAAACCTAGCGTGTGCACGTTGCATACTAGACACCTTCATGCTTAGCGGCGTGGAGGTGTAAGTCCTGCAACGTGCGCCGCTCTTGGTGCTGCTGAAGGTGAACTTTGCCACCTGCTTGTAGCACGGCGCCAGCTGTGGCAGGCAGCTGCACCAGGCCGGGAGTACAGGCCGCTGCACGGAGAGTTTCACGTTCTTAGGAGGCTCCAGCTCCTCACCAACCTCCATTACACACACGCACTGCATCTTTGCCTTCAATGGTGTATTCATAATGAAAGTTTTCTTCATCCAAAATGACGTGCTGTCAAAACAGTGATGGCGAGAATATCGGGGTAGTCTAAGGTCCAAGCTGTTGAATCCCAAGTCCAACCTGATTGCAGAGTGTGGATCTAAATCAACCTAACTCCAACCTACGTAGACGAGAATATTGAGGTAATCTTATCTAATGTAACCCTTACCTCTAGTGCAGAGTATGGATCTAAATAATGCTAACTCCAACCACCAAGTTGGAATTACAATACTGTGAGACGGGCCAATCAGCACACAGAACACAACGTGAGACTCTCCCATTGGCCGCCAGCTTCCTCCTTCTCTTATTATGTTATTTAGTTTATATATAGAAGAAATTAGTATTTTCTTTCTTTTTCTTTTTCTTTCTCCGCTTCCTTTCTAGAATAATTTAGTTGTCATTGTATATGTGTTTCCTAACGAGTAGGTTGAATAGTTACGTCGTTGTTGTAGTTCCCGCAAACAGCCTCGTTAGGACCAGCTTCTGTTTGCCTTTCTCTCTCCTCCTCCTCCTCCTCCTCCTCCTCCTCCTCCTCCTCCTCCTCCTCCTCCTCCTCCTCCTCCTCTTCTTCCTCCTCCTTCTCCTCCTCCTCCTCCTCCTCCTCCTCCTCCTCCTCCTCCTCCTCCCCCTCCTCCTCCTCCTCCTCCATTTAGCGGGGAAATGGCGCTATCCTGGAACGCTCCAAAAGGTGTCCTTATCTAATTCACTGAGTAGCAAGAAATTTTTCTCTTCTTCCTCCTCCTCCTCCTCCTCCTGCTGTTTCTTGTCCTCCTGCTGCTCCTCCATTCTCCTTCTGCTTCTTGTTTGTCCTCCTTCTCCTGCTCTAAGACGCGAAACAAAAAAGATGATTAGACGAAGTAAAAAAGATCTCGAAATATATATTGCGAATAAAACTAAATCCAACCCCAAGGAATTTTACACCTACGTACGTAATAAAAAAGTTATCACAACTAATATTGGCCCACTCCACCTAGAAAATGGTAAGGAAATAAATACAGAATCAGAAATGGCCGAAGTACTAAATGATTATTTTGCATCCGTTTTTACTGTTGAAGACATCAATGAAATCCAGGAAGTAACCCCAGCTAAACCTAACTTAATTCCTTTAAGCGATTGTCACTTTACTGAGGATATAATAACTATGGCACTTGATAAAATTAAAGTAAGTAAAACTCCTGGTCCTGATTGTATTGCACCGAGAGTCTTAAAAGAGACAACATTTCAAATCAGCAAACCTCTTGCAATACTATTTAATAAATCTTTAAATGCTGGAAAAGTTCCCGACATTTGGAAATTAGCAAATGTTACCCCTATACAAAAGAAAGGAGATAAAACACTACCAATTAACTACAGACCAATCAGCCTCACATCCGTAGTTGGTACATTAATGGAAACTATAATACGCGATAAACTAGTGACTTTTCTTGAAGAAAATAGCATGATTAATAATTCTCAACATGGTTTCCGAAACAAACGATCTTGCTTAACGAATCTCCTTGACTTTTATAACGATGTATTCAACATTTATGACGAGACAAAAGCGGTCGATATAATTTATCTCGACTTTCAAAAAGCGTTTGACAAAGTTCCCCACAAACGGTTATTAAAAAAATTAGAATCACACGGCATATCTGGAAATATTCTTAAAAGGGTTGAAGACTGGCTTTCCGAAAGAAGACAACGCGTTGTCATAAACGGTAAATCATCTAACTGGCGAGACGTTAAAAGCGGTGTGCCACAGGGCTCAGTACTTGGTCCCATTCTTTTTCTAATTTACGTAAATGATATTGATGAAGGCCTCACCTACAATGATTAAAACAACAAAAAATAAAAAAAATTCTCACGTACTACTTATAAAATTACATATAAAAAATCCATTACAAAAAGAGAAAACGATTTATTATCATCATCATTATTATTATTATTATTATCATTATATATATATTTTTACCTTCCATATCCTAAAGGGATAGCATCGTCCATTACCTGTCCTTTCAACACCTGACCTGAGGCGTGCTTTTAGGATATCAACCCTACCTGTCTGTGGGTGCGAGAGCAAGAGCGAGAGAGAGAGAGAGAAAGAGAGAGAGAGAGAGAGAGAGAGAGAGAGAGAGAGAGAGAGAGAGAGAGAGAGAGAGAGAGAGAGAGAGAGAGAGAGAGAGAGAGAGAGAGAGAGAGAGAGAGAGAGAGAGAGAGTACCTAGGTTGGTGAAGGTACAGAGGAAATTGCACTTTGCTGGTGACATATATACTTTATTGTGTTGAGGAGGAGGAGGAGGAGGAGGAGGAGGAGGAGGAGGAGAAGGAGGAGGAGGAGGAGGAGGAAGAGAAGGAGGAGCAGGAGAAGGAGGACAAACAAGAAGCAGAAGGAGAATGGAGGAGCAGCAGTAGGACAAGAAACAGCAGGAGGAGGAGGAGGAGGAGGAAGAAGAGGAAAATTTCTTGCTACACAGTTAATTAGATAAGGACACCTTTTGGAGCGTTCCAGGATAGCGCCATTTCCCCCGCTGAATGGAGGAGGAGGAGGAGGAGGAGGAGGAGGAGGAGGAGGAGGAGGAGGAGGAGGAGGAGGAGGAGGAGGAGGAGGAGGAGGAAAGTAGCAAACAGAAGCTGGTCCTAACGAGGTGTTTGCGGGAACTACAACAACGACGTAACTATTCAACCTACTCGTTAGGAAACACATATACAATGACAACTAAATTATTCTAGAAAGGAAGCGGAGAAAGAAAAAGAAAAAGAAAGAAAATACTAATTTCTTCTATATATAAACTAAATAACATAATAAGAGAAGGAGGAAGCTGGCGGCCATGGGGCGAGTCTCACGTTGTGTTCTGTGTGCTGATTGGCCCGTCTCACAGTATTGTAATTCCAATTGGTGGTTGGAGTTAGCATTATTTAGATCCATACTCTGCACTAGAGGTAAGGGTTACATTAGATAAGGTTACCTCAATATTCTCGTCTACGTAGGTTGGAGTTAGGTTGATTTAGATCCACACTCTTCAATCAGGTTGGACTTGGGGTTCAACAGCTTGGACCTTAGACTACCCCGATATTCTCGCCATGTTTTGACAGCACGTCATTTTGGATGAAGAAAACTTTCATTATGAATACACCATTGAAGGCAAAGATGCAGTGCGTGTGTGTAATGGAGGTTGGTGAGGAGCTGGAGCCTCCTAAGAGCGTGAAACTCTCCGTGCAGCGGCCTGTATTCCCGGCCTGGTGCAGCTGCCTGCCACAGCTGGCGCCGTGCTACAAGCAGGTGGCAAAGTTCACCTTCAGCAGCACCAAGAGCGGCGCACGTTGCAGGACTTACACCTCCACGCCGCTAAGCATGAAGGTGTTTAATATGCAACGTGCACACGCCAGGTTTGCATCGGGCCCTGTCAAAGTGTCTGTAAAGCGGAGGGGAAGGGGAAGATCGCTGTCTTCATCCCCTTGAAGGAGTTCCTCGATGACATGAAG
>JAXIVD010009687.1:7500-14859 GCA_036785275.1 Cancer borealis | reverse complement strand
CTGTATCACATCTAGTATTCACTTTCTAAAACCGAAGATAACATCCTACACAGTCACCCAGCCAGGGAGTCGACCAACAAACACTGTGGCTAACCTTGCTCTGGTGACACAATGACCTTAGTAAGATCAAGAACAAGCACAGGGGACTGACTGACTGACTGACTGACTAACCTTTCACACTAATCGCTTTAACATCTACTCTGTACTCTATGCCTACAAGTTTTTTCTTTCTTTCTTCTTCCTCTTCTGCCTCAATGTCATCCGTAGTGAAATTAGCGATGCATGTAGGATCCAACCCTTTGTGTGGTGGTCTAATCCTCCATCCTTGCTGTTTTGTTCATTACGATATATTGTTACATTCTTTTTTTTTCTTTCTCTCATGCTTTCTCAGTGTGGTTTGAGTGGTGCGTGTAGACCAGGAGCAGACACAAGGGAAAATAAGTGTTAGCAGAGGGAGGATCCGGCACTTAGGATGATGCCCTTGAGAGAGAGAGAGAGAGAGAGAGAGAGAGAGAGAGAGAGAGAGAGAGAGAGAGAGAGAGAGAGAGAGAGAGAGAGAGAGAGAGAGGAGAGAGAGAGAGAGAGAGAGATAGTTTAGTACGCACTGGCTCTATTGTGCTAAGCGGATGACGTGGGATAGACAGGCTCTCAATCCACCAGCTTTTGTCCCGAGACACTAACAACATCCTCCTTCCTCCTCCTCCTCCTCCTCCTCCTCCTCCTCCTCCTCCTCTCTCGCCTGTCTTTCTTCATAACGATCCCAACCCTGTCAAATCACCAATCACAGCCAGGTGATTGTGACTGATTGCACATCATACGTTCCCGGTGGTGGAGGGGAGGGGGGAGGAAAAGAGAGAGAGAGAGAGAGAGAGAGAGAGAGAGAGAGAGAGAGAGGAGAGAGAGAGAGAGAGAGAGAGAGAGAGAGAGAGAGAGAGAGAGAGAGAGAGAGAGAGAGAAGAGAAAGAGAAGAGAGAGAGAGAGAGAGAGAGAGAGAGAGAGAGAGAGAGAGAGAGAGAGAGAGAGAGAGAGAGAGAGAGAGAGAGAGAGAGAGAGAGAGAGAGAGAGTTTCCCTTTCCCACCTCTTGACTACTTAGATTTACTTAACTTGAGTTCAGTGAAGTGAAAACTAATCTAACTTACTTAATGATCCTTTGTGAAGATCAATAGTTAACTTAACGACTTCACGGAGATAAAATTGTATTCTTTCATCAAGCTTTATCAATTTTCCCCAAACTTTTTTCTCTTGCTTCTTTTTACAGCTGCAAGTTCCTTCATCCTTGTTATCATTACTGAGCACACAACCATCACAGTGTACCGAGTAAATGTTAAATGTGAATAAGAGTTATAAGTAGAGTTGTTGACTTGTTTAGACTATCATTTACTTCAAGGACACAGCAATACTTAACACTTATTTATCATTTATCACTTATCACACCAAGCCAGCTAGTCAGCCACGTCCAGGTGAGAGCTACGTGAGTAATTTAAAAAAAAAGTGGAAACTATTGAAAGATCACGGCCACGACAATACTAAAGTAAAGCATTATAAATTTTTTTCCCCCTTTGTTTAGACTAGCACGCCCACTCCAATGACGTCCAACCTCCGTAGTGACGTGAGTGGGATAAATACAAGTACAGGAATAAGATGTGAACGCGGTCACGTCACCCATCAGGAACTTGAGAGAAACACGTTGTAGAAAGGAAAAAAAGAAAGGAAAAAAAGAAAGGAAAAAATGGGTATGAGAGAGAGAGAGAGAGAGAGAGAGAGAGAGAGAGAGAGAGAGAGAGAGAGAGAGAGAGAGAGAGAGAGAGAGAGAGAGAGAGAGAGAGAGAGAGAGAGAGAGATGGAGTAGTGACCGCTCTCCCTTTGTTCAGGAGTGCAAGATTATTACATGCACCCTCTCAGGAGTAAAAAGCTACTCCTCTCCTCTCCTCAGCTTCCTTTCTCTGACCGACTATCATCTGTCACTCAAAGGTGGACGTAGTGTTTAATCTTTTGATATTTACCACTGATATTTTCTATGTTATTCCCCTTCTCAGTAAGCCAAGTTCTTGCTTTACTCCTATCCACTGTCCTCTTACTATAACCTAATATTTAATCCCTATTCTATTAATGCTTCCTTCTTTCCTTTATTTGGTAAACTATTTGAACAGTGCCATATTTTTTCCCATCTTCCTACGATTTGCAGTTTTTCATGTGGTAAGAAACATAACACCTAAGAAATTGAGTTAACTTTACTACATTAGGAACTCTTAAATAGTCTGTTCAGGAAATAGCAGTTAGTTTTTCTTTCATTTCTTTTTACGCAATCATTGACCAGTTTCCTTTTCAGGTAAAGAAATAATGACATCGACATTCATATATCTGTAATACGAAATAACATGACTGAGAGTTGAAAGCGTGATGGAGCAAAGGGTGAGGGTTGCTAGCTACACAACCTGCAGTCCACCCTCCCTCCACTGTCCTGTTTCCAGACACTCTTGGTCGAGGAACACAAAACCGAAAGGTCGAGAGAGATTGCGCCTTGCGACTCTTCTTTTAAACACAAGAAATTAAGGCAATATTGCGGAATGAACTGACAAAGTAGAGGTTTAATTATATTTTTCTATCCTTTCTGTCTCGTGCCGCGTATGTAATAGGTTTTTTGCGTCCCTTGCGACATGAGACACGAAGCACAATTTCAGAATAGTGGTGTGCAAAGCGACATGACACAGACATACATAAAATACAGGTACACAGATGGACACTCAGAGAAACGCACAAAACAAAGAGAGAGACAGACAAACAGACAGACACACAGACACACACAAACAGAAATACACACACACACACACATACACACACACATACACACACACACACACACACACACACACACACACACACACACACACACACACACACACACACACACACACACACACACACACACACACACACACACAATCAAGATAGCCAACAGACACAAGAAAGATCAGACAAAGAAACCGAGACAAAGCAAGACACCTTTACACCCACACAAAGTAAAGGTGACGCTGTCTAAACAAACACGCCAATCTCTCACACTCTCATCTTCGTCCTCACCTTACTTTCTTGTCTCCCTGTCTGTGTCATCTTCATCAGGAAACACCAACCTCCCTTACTCCCTTTCACTCCTCTCCCTTGTGTAGATGTACCGAGTCAGCCAACACTAACCCGTTACACTAACATCATCCAACGGTCCCTGGACACCTAATTAGCAATCAACAAGCATATCCATTTCCGTTTAACTACTGACCCATTACACACCTTCGTTACTGAGGCGGCTAATTACCCTGACAATTGTATTCCCCGCATTATGTATCAGTAAAATAATTATTCATGTGTATTCATTTTAGTTTATATACATTTCTCAATGGAGGTACTGTGTAATGAACTTCGTGATACAAATATTACGAGGTTGCAGGTTATCCAGTGTAATCTCCTCAGCGTCAGTGTGAGCTCAGAGCCATGATGTGCCTTTCCCTCCCTGCCTGTTCCTCGCCCTTGTTGTCTCGGTGCCAGACTTGCAGCCTCTCCAGTTTCCCTGTAAATGGCACGCACACATCTCATCCTCGCTTCGCCTTACTCGAGCGTTAAGATAATGGTCTAATTAAAAGAGGCTGTACCACATTCTCTGGTCACTTTAAGTTTCTTCCCACACTGACCCTTCTTTCTCCCTTCTTTCTTCAAAGTCCTTCCCTTTCCGTTCCCTCCCACTCGCTAATTACACTACCATTTTCCTCTTTACTTCATAATTGTTACGTTTCACCTCCTCGCCTCCTTTCGCTATTCCTCTGATCCCTCTCCTATGCTGTTTCTCCTGCTTTTCCTTGCTTATACCTCTACCTCTACCTCCTCCTCCTCCTCCTCTTCCTCAGTGATGTCTGTAGAACCACGAACGTTAATCAGCTGCATTAATCCCCTGACGTTTTAATGGCTCGCTCACTCCCCTTAATTACCCGACGATCACCTCTCTGTCTAAATTAATCCACCTCCCTGCTTGGTCCCCTTGCCACTACCGCTTCCTCTGCCGCCATGAAACCCAGACTCAACCTTCTACGTCCCCTCATCTCTGCTTTGCGCGTCCTCGTCTCCCCTCACTGCTACGACACACGAGGCAAGTAAATGGTTCCCGTCATGAGTATGGAGTCGCGGATTCATGTTGGAGGATTTTATGTACAGGGAATAAAGTGACCTCGAAGGGTTTAGGGTACATGGACTGGATACTGAATGGGGAAAAAAGGGGAAAAAAGGGGAAATAATGGCCACAATATTTTCAAAGGACAAAAATCAAATAACGCGCTGGCTGGAATTAAAACTGGGGAAAAATGTACAACTTTAAAGGTAGTTTTTAATTAAGAATTGCATATGTAAATATATATGCTGCTTCTATAAAGAAAATTAAATAAATAACAAAAGGACTAATACAAATACATAATAATAATAATATTCATATGACAAGTTTTGAACCAAAAATTGTCATTGAACAATGAATATAATATCAAACAGAGAGAAAGAGAAAGGGGGAAAAAAAATGAAAGAAAGGACTAATAACAATGAAACATCATAAACGAACACACACACACACACACACACACACACACACACACACACACACACACACACACACACACACACACACACACACACACACACACACACACACACACACACACACACACACACACACACACACACACACACACACACACACACACACACACACACACACACACACACACACACACACACACACACACACACACACACACACACACACACACACACACACACACACACACACACACCCACACCCACACACACAGACCTATTTCAAGTCATTGTGTGTTCCTGGAGAGCGAGAGGCCCGTCAACAGGAGACTCTCCGCTCAAACATCCGAACGCGGTGCAAATTTACACGGTCACAAAGACAAACCAATTTCCGTCTGTTTTGTGTGCACGCTGCCGTTGTTCGGGGAAGGCTCAGTGCACCCTCAAATGCGGTATGAAATTCACCTCAAGGATTTCATGATAGGAACTCGGTAAATGTTTAGGTGGAGTTGCATGAATGTGATTGTGTTCATAGATGTTATGTAAGTACACCTAGACACGTGCCCGCCTTTACACACATACATACACACACTTACACACACTTACACACACTTACACACACACACACACACACACACACACACACACACACACACACACACACACACACACACACACACACACACACACACACACACACACACACACACACACACACACACACACACACACACACACACACACACACACACACACACACACACACACACACACACACACACACACACACACACACACACACACACACACACACACACACACACACACACACACACACACACACACACACACACACACACACACACACACACACACACACACACACACACACACACACACACACACACACACACACACACACACACACACACACACACACACACACACACACACACACACACACACACACACACACACACACACACACACACACACACACACACACACACACACACACACACACACACACACACACACACACACACACACACACACACACACACACACACACACACACACACACACACACACACACACACACACACACACACACACACACACACACACACACACACACACACACACACACACACACACACACACACACACACACACACACACACACACACACACACACACACACACACACACACACACACACACACACACACACACACACACACACACACACACACACACACACACACACACACACACACACACACACACACACACACACACACACACACACACACACACACACACACACACACACACACACACACACACACACACACACACACACACACACACACACACACACACACACACACACACACACACACACACACACACACACACACACACACACACACACACACACACACACACACACACACACACACACACACACACACACACACACACACACACACACACACACACACACACACACACACACACACACACACACACACACACACACACACACACACACACACACACACACACACACACACACACACACACACACACACACACACACACACACACACACACACACACACACACACACACACACACACACACACACACACACACACACACACACACACACACACACACACACACACACACACACACACACACACACACACACACACACACACACACACACACACACACACACACACACACACACACACACACACACACACACACACACACACACACACACACACACCTGCACAAAAATTAAATGGACCTAGTCATTCACAACCAAACTTTCTATTATACATTTCCCCGGAATATTGACACAGCAGACACCACGGCGAAAGTCCAAAAAATTTTACGATCACCACCATCACCACCTCAACCACTCAACAACACCTACACATCCATTACACCATCCTAGATCTATTCCTGTCATCACCACCGCTTGAGAAACATTACCCTAACACATGGGTTCCCAAATGGTGCGTTGAAAAGACCAAAGGGAGCGGTGAGGGAAAACAGGACCCTAAGGTGGCATCAGAACCTAATAATAATCTATATTTAGCTATTAAACTTATAATATAAAATCTATAATAAATTTCTGAACACGGGGTTCTAAGAATTCTTTTTTAGCCTGATGTTGACAAGTTGATATCCCAGCACCCAGCACATCCATCCCAT
Source organism: Cancer borealis (assembly GCA_036785275.1). Classification (NCBI taxonomy): domain Eukaryota; kingdom Metazoa; phylum Arthropoda; class Malacostraca; order Decapoda; family Cancridae; genus Cancer; species Cancer borealis. The sequence continues at coordinate 8,054 of JAXIVD010009687.1, read as the reverse complement.
TAAAGGTGTAAAGATAGTCACAGGTGAGATGCAACTTTCATATTGATACAACGGCGAAATACTTTGGTTTACTTAGCTAAATATCATTTGTGAAATACATGCAAGTGTTTAGAGTGTTGTACGTATTAGTTGTTTTGAATTTACAGTATGTTCACTATCAAGAAAGAGGTGTGTAGTTGTGTGTGTGTGTTAGAAGGGGGGGGATGCTACGGATGTGGCCTGAAAGCCAAGGGGGTGGCAGCCTGAAAAAGTTTGGTAACCATTGCCCTAACACCACCACCACCACCACCTCCACCACCACTATCACCACCACCACCGCCGCCGCCGCACCGCCACCCTCAGGCAAGGTCACACTGCCTACCTGCGTGAGGAGCGCCGCCTTGCCTCCCACGGCCAGGTCAATAAACACCTTAACTGATGCTGTACCTCGCCGTGCACAGACAACACTACTCAGGCAAGGCAATAAGGTCCCAATTAACTCTCTAAATACACTCGCTGCGTCTCCACCACGCGGTCATCCATTTCTCGGTGCTTCTTGTTGTAAAAAGTTAATA
>JAXIVD010009687.1:0-5000 GCA_036785275.1 Cancer borealis | reverse complement strand
TGTCTGCAAAATTTTAATTATTCTTCAGTAAAAGAAGAAGAAAAAAAAGTTCGCACGAGGAGGCAGGCGGAGCGGACGCTGTCCTCTCCATAATCCAATATATTCGCTGGAATGGAAAATGGTTGACTAATTTCGGCATCCGCTTACCCTTAATGGGATGGTTCCTCTGCGCCGCTCTTGCCTGGGTCCGCCTTTACTCACTCAAATTTTGCTCAAAGGCACTACAAAGGAGTTATTCAAGTGACATGAAAATGGCTGCGGCAGAGAAATAAGCCGAGGGAACAAACAAGACACTGACAAAACCATCACGTACAAAAGGGAGCATCATTTTGGGTATAGGGCGTGAAGGTATGTGTGCGCGTGTGCGTGTGCGTGTGCGTGTGCGTGTGCGTCTGTGCGTGTGCGAGTGTGTGTGCGTGTGCGTGTGCGTGTGTGTGTGTGTGTGTGTGTGTGTGTGTGTGTGTGTGTGTGTGGACATGCGACGTCTGCAGGCATCCCTTTTTTTGCATTGTTCTGAACGCTCGAAATCCATGGCGCGTGACACGAACCCAATGGACCTGCCTGCCCAGCCCACGTCCCTACCCTCAGGCCGAGTGGTGGTGGTGGTGGTGGTGGACTGGAAAGGGAGGGACACAGCACTCACGGTGAAACAAGGCATGTGGGAGCAATGCGAACAACGACGCTGGAACTACACGAGGAAATCCAGAGAATTCACACTTTTGAACTTCATTTCTTGTGTGGGGTGGTGTGTGGGAGGCGTGGGAGGCGTGGGGAGGAGGGAGACATACTATACCAGATGGTGCTTGGTTGCGGTGCTTTACTACCATGCCATGCTGCTTGACATTACACCATGCTATTCTTCCACGATTCTTGGATTTACTGGTGCAGCATCTTCCACATTACCACATCACCTCCCTACGTAGTCTTACACCATGGGTAGTCAGCTGCCGAATAGCATGTGAATGGGGCGTGTCTAATTGCCTGTTACCCTGGTCAATATTCTAACACTAGTGAATAGGCAGCTAGCAGTCAGAGGTTGATCATTAAATCCTCGAGACACCTGAGTTCTGAGAAGCGGTGCCACTGCCTCCAACTGTTGTTCTCAGACGGTAAACAAACAGGTTGTATGTAGATTTTGTATACTATTAAAGTAGAATAGAACAAGGAGGAGGAAGAGAGAAAGGGAAGGAGTAGGAGCTTTGGTAAAATAGTCAAATATGAAATGGAAGTGGAGGAGGGAGAATAGGAAAATAAAAATTTGAGAAAAGGATGAGGAGGAGAAGGAGGAGGAGGAGGAGGACGTGATGGAGGCACAGGGCACTGAGGGCCATACCGGACGTGTTGGGGGTTAAGTCCTAGTGGCTATTTTACACCCTCAGCACCGCCTCTAATGCATTAATGGGGGCGGCACGAACTATTTTCTTAAACTGAACTGCGACTTATTTCACGCCCAGGAGGCAAATTTAATCCTCTTATATAGTGGTAGGAGGCAGGCCAGGAGGCAGTGTGTTAAGACCTTCCAGGAGGGAGACTTATTATTACTACCGCTGGAAGATGGATGCAGCGCCCGGTTGTGTTACATTTACTGCTGATACAAGCGTGAGGTGAGTGTGGTGGTAATGGTGCGATGTGTGGATAAGTGCTTCAGATACTTGGTGATGGAGGAGGAGGAGGAGGAGGAGGAGCAGGTGGTTTGCAGCTGACAAACACTTAACACACAGACACACAGACACACAGACACACACACACACACACACACACACACACACACACACACACACACACACACACACATACAGCAGACAGAGGATGCGTGGAGACAGGTGGTCGGTCCAGGTGGTTCGTCGCCTTTAATATGGTTCAACTTTATGTGAAATATTTATCGAGACGCTCAGTGACGCAAATTCCTGGAACATTTCAAATTACTTAACGAAAACACAACATATTGAAGACACATTTTGAAAAGTTTATATATATGAAAAGAACCACAAACTTTGCGTCTGATACCTCCCTTTTTAAGTTCCTTTGCCTTTATCGTTCCTCTAAAACTTTACGACCATGAAATAGGACGAAGGAGAGAGGAAGGTATCAACTTTTGCAATATCCGAGTGACATTATGGTTATGGTACCGTTACTATTACTCCTAGAACTAATAATACTATTACTAATATCACTACTGCAACTACTTCCAATTCTATCATTACAACACCACTATTAGTATATATATTTCCATTACAAACTCGTACCCATAATGATGCGTCACAAACATTAATTTCAAACACAAAATTAAACATATCAACACCTTTTCAAAAACCTGGAATTTAAAAAAGTAATAAGTACACGTCCTTCCCATGCCATTTATTCAATATTAGTTTATTCGCGAACACTAATTACAGTGCCTCTAGCAGCGTGTGGCTGGTGATTAGTGCGGGAGGCGGGCACCGGCAGACTAATTGAAGGGAGCAGCCGCCCGTAACATGACGTCAAATGCTCCACCTCACACCCTCAGCTGGAAACTGGAAGGTGGCCGAGGCAGTGGAGGTAATCTTACGAAATATTACTACTACTGCTATTACTACTACTACTACTACTATTACTACTATAAACTACCACCATTTTCAACATCCACTACCGTCATGTTTATTACCATCACCACAATTCTTTCCCCTCTACCACAACCACAATCACTACCACACCCTCTATAGTTTCATTTCATTTTTAACTATATCCATCCTCCATTTCACACTTCACCTTTTCATTTTACACTCTTTATCAGTTGCCTTCCTCTCCGTCCTTTCTTCTTATGTATTTTCTCACCTCTTATCATCATCATCATCATCATCATCATCATCATCATCATCATCATCACCATTCTTTACTCTCAATGTTGGTTGAATTCATTATTTAAAATTTCCTTGCCACCGCCATAAGTTCTTGGAAATTTTGCATCTGCCTGTGTTGCATATTTATTGCTTTCCATTCTAGCATTCTTCCCTGAGGTCAAATGTCTGCATATTTGGGCGAATTAAATTCTCTCTCTCTCTCTCTCTTTCTCTTTCTCTCTCTCTCTCTCTCTCTCTCTCTCTCTCTCTCTCTCTCTCTCTCTCTCTCTCTCTCTCTCTCTCTCTCTCTCTCTCTCTCTCTCTCTCTCTCTCTCTCTCTCTCTCTCTCTCTCTCTCTCTCTCTCTCTCTCTCTCTCTCTCTCTCTCTCTCTCTCTCTCTCTCTCTCTGTCTCCATCCCCCCTCCAAACACAAACACACACACACACACACACACACACACACACACACACACACACACACACACACACACACACACACACACACACACACACACACACACACATCATACAATAGTTTTGTTAGCACGAGAAAGCTGCCTTTAAAAAAAAAATAACATACAAATAAAAAAAATGCTGCCACTAAATTGTCCCTAGCATTTTTTTGTTCAATTTTTATCCAACTTTCAGGTCGTATTTTTCAACCTGCATCTAACGCGTTCTTTTTGCCCTACATTCAGTTAACAACCGCTTCAGTTGCAAATGTGTAGGTCATGAGTTCATTAAATAAAGTCGTTTTTTTTATATAATCCCCAACAAAGCCAGCTCATTTTTCTTTTAGGAGGCATGAATTATTCAGACGCTCCTCCATCCACTCCTCAGCTTCTCATTCCTTTCCCTACCATCCTTTCTTCCCCCTTCATCACCATGCCTCACTCCATCCCATCAGAGAGTCTTCCTTCCTTTCCCTTACTCTCGTCAACTCCCTTCCTGCCTTGCCTTCATCCTTGCTTTTATCCTCGCTTCGTCCTCAGCCCAGGAACAGCAGCCTCGCGAAAAGCAGGACCCAACACCGTGACTTTGATATTTTTACCTCCTCGCTCATGGCACTCGCCTGAAAACGTCTTCCTAATTTATGTCTCACTTATCCTCGGCTGTTGTTACGTACGTCCCTTTATATAAACTGCATTACTATCATTTACGAGCGCGTGTACCTAGCGCCTTTATCCAAGACATTAAACTTTTTTTTTTTATTCCAGAGACAAAGGGAAGTCGCAAGTAAAAATTCACAAGTCTAGCAGAGACAGACAGAGGAACTCAAGGACATCCCCGGTCCTCTCCCACCGTCTTGAATATTCACGTTCTCCTTCTGACTTACAATTCTTCGTCCTAATCCGGTTCTTAGCCGCAAATTGGACAGCTTTTCACATCAGATTCAATCTTTACTCGACGGGCTGGAGAGGGAGAGGTATGGAGGAGAGAAAAGGGGGGAAGGGAGAGGAGAATGGATTAGATTGCTTCCTTCGCAGTTAAAAATAGTTTATATGTCTCGTCTCTTCCCCCATCGCCACTTACTCTTCTCCCTCCTCTCACGGTATTTTCATTAGGCACACCGCATTTGTCTCTCCCAAGCGAGTAGGTAACAAATAGGCACTTTATCTTTACCTGGAACTCGGAATAAAAAAAACTGGGAAATAACGGAAGGACGTCATATAAAAAGAATAAACGATAAATCAAAAAATCCATCAAAATTAAAATGATACGAAAAAGTCTGGAGATAAATTTTGCAACTATTTTTTTCTTCTTTTTTCGCATTGTTTTGAGGAGTTGCAGAGTGGAGGAGACTGTGAGTGGTTTTCGAGTTACTAAGGGCGACGAGGACCTGGAAATGGATTCTAGAGAATGACTTTGAAGGGGGAGAAAGAGACGATGCTTAAAAGGTAAAGAGAAAAAAAAAAAAAAATGGAGGTGAATGAAAAAACAATAGCCATGGGTGGGAGAGAGTTAGAGAGAGAGAGAGAGAGAGAGAGAGAGAGAGAGAGAGAGAGAGAGAGAGAGAGAGAGAGAGAGAGAGAGAGAGAGAGAGAGAGAGAGAGAGAGAGAGAGAGAGAGAGAGAGAGAGAGAGAGAGAGAGAGAGAGAGGAGAGAGAGAGAGAGAGAGAGAGAAAAAAAAAAACACTAATATTTCGTTTTGTATCTTTTCTTCTCTCTTAAACAAAT
>JAXIVD010009686.1:5000-14861 GCA_036785275.1 Cancer borealis | reverse complement strand
ACACACACACACACACACACACACACACACACACACAGCTCGTTCATGCTTGAAAATTACACTGTCTTGAATCTTAGTTGATGTGGCTGTGTTAAGGTGGTTTTCATGGTGAGGCTGCAAGTAGAGGCAAGGCAAGGTGTGCTGAAACCTTCCTTGCCCTAAGTGGTGATGTGGTGATATGAATGAGGTAGATGTAAGGTGTTCTGTTTCCTTTCTTTGCCTGTGAGAACACTTATCTGCTGCTTCACCTTAAATGTTCTGCCTCATGCTCCATCTTCTTGATTACTGCAACACACCCGCTGATTCTTTCGTCTCCTTGGGCTGTATTGAGTGTCTCCTTATTCCTTGCAGTGTGTATTTACCCTGTACTGCAGCCTCCAAAACAGGGCCAACCACACACATGCAATATAACACTCATGCTTAGTTGATATATCTCATACAGTATTCTATATGTATACATGAAGCACATCATCCTACACTCAACATACTGCAACCTTCATTTGTCGTGATTTGTGTTAAGTAATGATGTCACGTTTTAATCACCAATATTTTTCATCAATATCTATTTATCAAGTTTATAATCTCAAAGGTGGGATAGACGAAACAATGTGTCTTTAGGGTTCAGGAAAAATTGTATGTCCTGTCCTCTTCTATATCTTGTCTTATAGTAGGAAGAAGCAATACAGAGGAAAAGCTCCCCATTCCTTTGCTACATCCCTATTTGTCACCTTTTACGGCATACAGGAAATTTAGTGCCAGAATTCTATAGCCTATCTGCTAATATGCTGTCAGACCTGTAGTCATCTTAGAAGAAATAGCAGTTTGTAGGGGAAACTAGAGATGAAAACAAACGTTCAAACGCCTAAACCCCTTACTGTTGGTATAAGACATCCTTCTGTCCTTGCAGCTTCCACTCAAGGGTAACATTATAGTGGTCAGGAGGAGGGAGGCAACAAGCAAACGAAAGTGTGAACAAAAATTTAACTTGTCAACATGGAAAATTATGCACAAGCTTAGATATTTAGTTTTCCTCACCTGTGTCTATCTGTCAACAATTTGTTCATATGTTGTTTACTATGTAATATGTTTGGGAAGTTTTGATTACAAGGAATATTATACAGCAGAAATATGAGTGAGAATGTCTTGCTGTGGAAGGAACAAACAAAGGTGTGTGGACTCACAAAGCACACCTGTCCACCACACGAACAGGTGTTACAACAGGTGTTCTCAGCCACACAATGCTTGCAGAATTTGGTGGTGGTTATTTCTTTTTATCATGTACCACAAGTCAATGAAGCTGATCACTTATATGTCTGTAGAGTGAATGTTTGGATGTTGTGTAGATAAACATAGGGCAATATCACCCTAAGAACTGTTTTGTGTGGTAGGTTTATTAGCCATCAGGGTGTTGGGTGGCTCTGTGGTACAGTGCTTGACTCGTGGCCTAAAGGTTGTGAGTTCAATCGTGGCTCACAGCAACTTCTTGGTGAGAGGGACAGTGCTCTCTCATTAACCATAGCATAACTATATGGTCTATAGTTACCCAATTTAGGGATATTATTTAGTAACCTTTTATTATCCATTACCAATACTCCAACGTCCCCTTTAGAGGTTATTATTAATGGTGATGTAAAGTTATTTTTTTCAATTGGGATTTCAAAATGTAATCACTCATAGATATTGTCTGTGTAAGTGTTGGAACTGTATGGGAATGTTACTGATTTGCTCATCTTTTATCCTCTGCACCAGTTACACAGAGACACAATGACGCATGTACACAAGAGTGATTCATTTGCTTGACTCGTGTTGTGTGCATTAGTAACTTTGTTCATGACACTTTCATCTTAGTATTTTGATTGAGTGTGTTTGTTGTAGTGTTGCACCTGTCACCCTTTGTTTGCAGCATGACTCAGCCTCATGCATCAGCCTCTAGTGTGTGTAGCATGACCTATCTTCATGTATTTGTTGATGCAGCTGTGGAGTAAAGTTTGATTATGCATTGATACACTTTATGCTTTTTGAACTGGTTGTGTGAAGATGAATTTGTTGATGTCTTAAACTAGATGTAGATATTTGTAATGGGAGTTTTCATTGAGTTTTTTTTCAGTAATCATAATATGATAAAATTTCATATTTGAATATTAAATTTATTAAAGTTTTAAGACACATATGAACCATTTCATAAGCAGTTTTAAGATACAGTAGAAATCAAATGTATGTGTCACTCTACTAATGTCAAACAAGGTGTAATTAGCTTGTTAGTTATGAGGCTTGTAATGATACAGTTCACCTTTCAACAAGTATTACTGTGTGGCCATGCTTGGAGTACAGCACAAGCTATACTAAGTTGAACACACTGCTTTAACATAAAATATACTCCCCTTGTACTTGACTTCATTAATTAGTTATGCTGTAATGATAATGATAATGATTGCAAAGATAATCCATCATAACATACAAACTCACACTTACCCAACCTATGAACAAGATATCCGTCATGCTATACTGTTAAATACAACCTGATACTGTATGTACTTCTTCATCTTATGTTAGTATTCTTCCACCCAAACCAGAGAGTGCATGGAGTGAGCCTCGTCGATGTGACTACACTGGCCTCTACTACTGTCCTGCCTGCCACTGGGGGTCAAGGGTGGTGCTGCCTGCAAGGGTGCTACACAACTGGGACTTTGAGGAGCGGGGCGTGAGTAGGCAGGCAAAGCAGTTCCTTGCCCTTATGAGGAACAAACCTGTACTCAACCTGCAGGAGCTCAACCCTCACCTCTTCAAGTTTGTGGAGGAACTTAGCACTGTCAAGGTGAGGGAACTGAAGGAAAGGAAAGAAATGAAGATGGAAGTCACTTTTAGTATGAACTCTGCGTTTTATAGTCATATATGTACTTGTTTAGTGACTGGGAAAGGCCTCAGTATCCCATCTCATTCTTTTTATACTCATTCATCATTAACATTTAGACATACATACACATTCTTTTTATTATGTCTGCTTGAAGTCCTTGGCTGGTTTTTCAGTATATAAAGAAGTTATTGATCCTCACCTTTACTCCTCCTTATTCAGAAACTTCGCGAGGACATCCTTCTCATGAAACGCTACTTGGGGACGTGTCGTGCTGCCCAGGAGACCCGCATGTTACGCCAGCTGGAGGAAAGACAACACTTTGTGGAGAACTCTTACATGTACTCCCTCCAAGACCTTGTGGATGCTGAGTTTGGGGTGCTGGTTACCTACTTGCAGAAAGTCCACCAGAGCTTCTCAGAACACATCAAAACCTCATGTTTGGTGTGTTGTGTTGTGTTTAGTTTGTGTTTACTTTTAATTTTATTACATCTCATGACACTATCTCCTCCATGATCTCTTTCTAGGGAGTAACAAGACCTGTCAAACCAAGTATATGATCCTTACATCCCACAGTCATGATGTTACTCCCAATCTTAACAAACTTATTAGATTCTTATATGTATTCCTCCACCATTCAACTCCCTCTGACTGGTGTAGTTTTTATTCCTCCTCCTCCTCCTCCTCCTCCTCCTCCTCCTCCCCCCATCATTACATTCAACGTTCTGCCCTCAGGTATGCCAAGGGAAGGGTTACATCTGTGAGATTTGTGACGTTAGCGACATCATCTTCCCCTTTGATGGTGGAGTGGTGGTGTGTGAAGGCTGCTCCACTGTGCTCCACCACCTCTGCTTCACCTCCAGGGGTTCCAAGTGCCCAAGGTGTGCCCGGCAGGAGGCAAGACGCAGGCAGGAAACAGGAGGGGGACAGTGTGGGGGGCAGTAGAAGGTGAGAGGTTATGATGTTCAAAGGAGAGAAAAGAGAGTGAATTTATCTTTTTGTCTCAGTCATCCTTAGGGAGTTTTTTCTTTCACAATTTTTGACAATTTTGATGTATACAGAATGCATCGATGAGTTTTTGCTGAGCCTTTGTTACCAGAATATATGTTAAAGGCACCTGTAAAAATATTGATGATTTATTTTTGAAGATGAATTTTGAAATAGTGAACTTTGAACTTCCAGATACTTGAACATGTCTCCAAATATTCTTCATACACTATAAATATAAGTCAATGTGTGAGTGTAAGTCAGTGGATATGATTGGATGATGAACAAGCAGCTCAGACCTAGTCGAAGCTCATGGTAGAAGTCTTAGTTTCCTGGAGTAGTTACAAGAGGTCGTGATAGAGACAATGTATAGTCAGACAACAAGGACAGTGTGGAGTGTATTGTTCCTCTGTAGTTTTCCTCAATATTTCTAACTCTGTATACTGGGTGTAGGCAGTGGAATGAGGCAGGAAGTACAGAATGACAGGTTGACATCCTGTTTTGTGAATAATGTAACGTTTCATGTTTTGTACTGATGTGGTTAGTCTAGTGTAGTATTGCGAGTCACTCCTTGAACTCCAGTAAAGAAAAGACTTAAACTATAGACATGTGCAGGAAAAAATGTACAAGAAATCAAGAGAGGATTCCATAAGGTTACTGAACAAGGCTTAGTAATATTTGATTGTAACAAACATTCCTGAATTGGGAATGTGGTATAGTACTAATTTTTCAACGGTTTTGTTCTCTTATGGCACCTTCACTACCTCACCCACTGTTCAGTAATGGCCAGGACAGATAATTGTTCAAATTCTTGCTAATATTTTATGTGCGTAATATCCTAGTTTCTTGAAACCTGTATTTCTAGCTGAATTTTGCACTTTGTTTCATGGTTGTTTGTTTTTTCAACACAACCAGATAATTGTTCAAATTCTTGCTTATGTTCTATGTGCGTAATATCCTGTGGTTTAATCCTTCTGGTGTTTAGGTTAATGATGCACCTTTGTTTGAGGCTCAAGACTTGCTCCCTAGTCACGCTTAGATTATGTTCCCTTTGTGCATAAACACTTCTTTTTTTGCAGCACCTTTTTCTTCCGATCAGAGCCAGTATGAATATAGTTACATTATGCATAGTTTTGAGGATAATCACTAATAACTTTACTTTTCTTCATAGTCATGCTTCTTATTTTATACTTTAGATTTTGACATTAGTTAGAAAAGAATATTTATTGTTTTTGGTTAATCAATGGTTTAGTCAAAAGCTGTTTATGTTTTGGTTAATTTTCTTTATTTTATTGACCGTCCAGACAGTAAGTAGTATTTTCAGTGATGAAAAATTATCCTTACATACAGGATCTGATTATGTTTTTATAAGACACCAACTGTCGTAAAATTTTCCACCTCATTTCCATAGTAAACCATTTCTCGAGTTGAACTCATCTCACTTTGCATACATACAGCCAATTGGGGCGATAAACCAAGAACTGACATGGAAGTGTGTGTTAGTTATATTTGGGAAGTTAATACTTACAGTGTTTGACAATGATGTGATGATGGAGGTGAAGTGATGTGTAATATTAGGGAACAGTCCTTAGCTTCCTTACCTGTATTAGTGACACCGTAGTAATCCATCACCACACTACTGTCATATAGATCTATATTCAACTTACTTACTCTTCCTTTCCAAAACTTCCTTCATCATGGGTGAGTGTGAAGACGTGTTGTGCTTGTCGCTTGATACTTAAACTCTGCCTTCCTCGACATCACATTAGTATTAATGTTTCATACTTATACTTAAGGAAGGTGTGTGCGATAGTGAGTCTCGTGAGTTCAACTTAACGACACCACACACACCGTACCATTGTGTATGTATCTACGTTATACATATTAACATGAAGATTAGCAACTATTTTCATACAAAAGTACCTAATATATAATTGACTCAAAAATAAAAGGTGTTTAATTTCCATTGTTTGGTAATGTTTCCTGGAGGAAGTGTGTGTGTGTTATGGTCTGGATGATCACGTGCTGGACTCGTGATCGTCAGCCATTACTGTCCCCGAAAGAAGTCAGAGGTCATAGAGACGGATTTATGGTTAAGGCTGAAACCTCACACATCACACACACCCATCCCCTTGCTCGGCTTGGATCGGGCGAGTTCGATCCTGGCTCACGGCAGCTGCTTGGTGAGAGGGGCAGCGCTCTCACCTTAACCCTAACATAACTAAATGGTCTATAGTTACCTAGTTCGGGGGATAGCCTAATCACCTTTTAATTTCTCCTATTGATGAGACGCACAGGGCCGATACAAACCCTACCTTACCTTCACTGTTCATTAACTTGTCACGCAGCAATGAACAACACGTGTTCCTGTCATTATAATTTCGTCCGTTGTGTTTGCATTACCAGTGTCAATAAATTAAGAGTGACGTCACGCTACACATGACTTCACGTTGACGTCACAAGCCCAGGTGTCACGTGCGTAGCTAGGCAACCTTCCCCAAACAGCAGCCTCACGCCCCCTTCCTCCCCTCCCTCCCTACACCTTCCCCATCCCTTCCTTCCCCTCGTCCCTTCCTTGAAAACTCGTACACCTCTATAGCAAGCAATGTGTCCTTTTTGTCCAAGCTTCAAGTTATTCACGTAATACAAACATTGGTGTAAAAGCCTTAGTGTCACATAATCAATCGTTGGCTTGGTACGATGTAGAACGCCTTGTCATTCCTAACAATATGCTTTCAATACACAAGACACGAGAGAGGGAGTGCGTGAGGATAGTAATAGTAATAGTAGCAAGGAGAGAGGATGTTTGGTTTAATAATCCTATCAGTGCACCGACGCATGGTATCCTTTATAAATGTAGTTAAACAATTAATGTATATTTTTTCCCTTATACCGCGTGGTGAAGCCATGACGCGTCCAATGAATGCGTTATGGGAAAGAAAAACCACCACAGATTCCCTCGCTGACAACCGGTTTGCACAGACACACACACCAAGACAACCTTACACCAACACTACCATGGAAATCAAGACCAATTAACTAACATACACACTGCACCAAGGCTGGAATTAGCAGGTTAACATTGTAATTAGTGGTAGTAAATATAGCAGGTGTGTGTGTGTGTGTGTGTGTGTGTGTGCGGTATGACAGTATCTAGTTGACCTGCGGCAGTACCATGTGGTGTCCCGCGGCGCTGCCAGTGGTGCCGCGGAGCTGGTGCAGTGAGTGTGTGTGTATTTATTAACCTTCCCTTGTGCCATTCCCCTCACTTCACTATACAAAGAGAATAGACTTCATACTCAAGAGACATGTGACATATAAGAAAGATTATGCTCCTACAGTACCTTGGAGACAGTTAATAGTTTTTGAGACAAGTTGATTACGTTGTTAAAGGTGATTACATGTACCTGGCGGGAACGACAGGTGTAATTAGCAGGTGCAACGCTATGAATCTAAGGTAAAAACAGTGTTACCAGACCCAACGAAACGAGGGAGGAAAAGAAACACAACTTCATTTAAACGGTGGAAAATTACAATAAAACGAAGGAAATTATTAGAAAAACGAGTGTACTTATTGTGATGAAAAATGAAAGAGTGGTGATTTGAGTTGGTGAAGATGAAGAACACGTGAAAAGTGATGTAAAATGTGCTTTAATGAGGATATTGGACGAGACAGCAATGGTGGTGGTGTGTCGGCCTGTCATGGTGGTGATGGTGATGGTGGTGATGATAGTGGTGGTGGTGGTGGTGGAGGGCCATATACCAGGTGCGTATTGTGTGTGTGTGTGTGTGTGTGTGTGTGTGTGTGTGTGTGTGTGTGTGTGTGTGTGTGTGTAGTAGTAGTAGTAGTAGTAATAGTGATAATGGTGGTGATGGTGGTGGTGGTGTTGACTACTGAATGATTAATAAGTACCAATGTGGGTCAGATCGCTTCACACATCATGGTAGTAGTAGTAGTAGTAGTAGTAGTAGTAGTAGTAGTAGTAGTAGTAGTAGTAGTTAGTAGTAGTAGTTGTTGTTGTTGTTGTTGTTTTTGTTGTTGTAGTTGTTGTTGTTAATTGTTGTTGTTAATTGTTGTTGGAGGAGAAGATGAAGTTAATTGATTGAATATTTATTTCTTGGCGTAACACTAACTTGAGGAAATAAGATGTTGTATAATTCGTATATCAAGAACAAGTTATTAAACCAAACATTTAAAACGGAGTGTAATGTAAAGGAAATGCAGTAAAAAAGAGGAAGAGGTAGATAAGTGTCACGTTCCTCATTATCATTATTATTATTATTATTTTATCATTAAGAATCTTGGAGAAGGAAAACATGAAAATAAATCACATGAATATTAATTAGAAACACAATGGGGAAAAATAATTAAAACACAAGAAAAAAACATATCCAATTCACACGTTTTACCTTTTTACTTACAACTGTCTTGAGAGAGAGAGAGAGAGAGAGAGAGAGAGAGAGAGAGAGAGAGAGAGAGAGAGAGAGAGAGAGAGAGAGAGAGAGAGAGAACATAAAAGAAAAATCTCACATCCTCTGAAACTCAATTACCAAGATGAAAGTTGTGACCGTGAAAAAGAAAGAAAACAAAATAGCAATAACAATGACGTTTGTCTCTTGTTTTTTTCGACTTAATATGATTTACTGTCATATAGTGACCGTGGATAGCGATGGGAGGAGGAGGAGGAGGAGGAAAAGGAAGAGGAAGAGGAGGATATAGTGTGCCGTTATTATTGGTAAAGTGTATTGATATGGGAGGAAGTAAGGTGTATTGACGTACGTATGTGTATGACGGAAGTATAGTGCATTTGGAAGTATAGTGTTTTGGTTATGGTGAAAAGTATGATGTCTTGGTATGGTGAGGGAGAATAGTGTCGTGGTATGGTGAGGGAGTATAGTGTATTAGTATGGCTATTATATAGAGTCAGTATGGTGGAAAGTATAGTGTTTTGATATGATGAAGTCTGGTGAAACTACAGCTTATAGGTATGGTGAGGTATAGTGTAGGATATTGTATAGTGCATTCTACAGTGCAGTATAGTGTAGCAATTCCTTTCCCTCTCCAAACAGCGCGTGACAGTATAGTGCATTTTATAGTGCAATATAGTGTAGCAATTCCTTTCCCTCTCCAAAGAGCGCGTGACCTTGTACACACCATAACATTACAGCATTACTATAAATAACTCAGCGTAATGTATGGTGAGGTGCACACACACACACACACACACACACACACACACACACACACACACACACACACACACACACACACTAACACACCATAACATTGTAACACCATAACATAACATAACACGGCAGGTGGAAGTGTAACATTGACAGACACACTCATACCGTATACATCTTGGCAGGAAGGATTTCAGCATAGCATAAAATAACATAGGATAGTATTAGCAAAGCATAACATACTTTTTTTAATTTATATACTCGTTGGCAGGAAGGATTTTTAGTATAACATAACATAGGGTAGTATTAGTATAACATAACACAGCATATATTTTTATTTATATATCCGTATACAAATTGATTACATATAGTTTTGTTTGTATAGCCTTTGGCAGGAGTGAGTTAACATAACATGATATAAGATAATATTAACATCACATAACTTTTATTTGTATACCCATAGACACGAACTGTTCCATTACATACATTTTTTATTTGTATATTCGTTAGTAGGAAGGACTGATAAAGCTAAAAATTTCATATACCTGCTCTTAACTTTACTATATAAAGTTTAAAGCAAATGTATTATATTTCTAGCATCGACACACTTACACATAACCTTGAATAATAATAATGATAATAATAACAATACTACTACTACTACTACTACTACTAATAATAATAATAATAATAATAATAATAATAATAATAATAATAATAATAATGATAATGATAATATTACTAATGAAGTCTATGTTTTAAATTGGGCTTATAGAGATCGAAAGAAAAATTTAGCTGAAATTATAAACCAACTTTGATAATGCGATTCTCTGACGAGA
>JAXIVD010009685.1:0-14874 GCA_036785275.1 Cancer borealis | reverse complement strand
CTCCCTGCAAGACAGTGATTTGTGCATTTTTTCAAGGGAGTTATACTTACTGCTACTGCAGACAGTGTTTTTTTTTCTGTGCAACAAAGATATTTCTTCCCCTGCAAGACAGTGACTTGTGTCTCTCTGGACGCAAGTACGCCAATTCTTTGAGAGTGAGGCCATCGTCAGGCGTGTCAACCTGGTGTGTCTTTCTCGATACACCTTGGAGGAGGTGGCAGAGGAGATGCAGACCGTCAGGGAGCAGCTGGTCATGGAGGACAATCGGGTGGTTCAGATGTTGATTGGAGAGCTCTCTGACCTGGACCCTGAACCGCCAGAAGACCTGCTTGCGGCAGCTACATGGCACTTCTCGGGGAACCTGGGCAGGATGTCCTTGGGTGAAATTATTGCAAATATGGTGTTTTTATTGGTGTCTTAGGATTGAATAATTGTTGCCCACCGATGACGTATGTTGATTAATTTGTTTTTGTTGTTCATAAACATATTCTTCACATCACTTTGAGGTGCTTGCTTTTTGTTTGAGGTTTGGCTATGATGATTTTAAGTATTTTATTCAAATAAAACAAACAAAAAATCGCCTCAGCACCCATTTGCGAAAGACGCGATTTCGAGTGCACAGTCACGTATGGTGTATTCTATGGTATTGCATATTAATATAGACTACATGGACTATGCATGTAAGTGTTTTCAGATTGAAATTCCAATATTCCTGGAAATTATTGCAAATTTTGTTTTTTTATTGGTGTCAGGATTGAATAATTGTCGCCCACCGATGATGTATGTTGACAAATTTGTTTTTGTTGCTCATAAATATATTCTTCACATCACTCTGAGGTGTTTGCTTTTTGTTTGAGGTTTCTATGATGATTTTAAGTATTTTATTCAAATAAAACAAAAAAAATCACCTCAGTACCCATTTGCGGAAGACCCAATTTCGAGTGCACAGTCACGTATGGTGTATTCTATGGTATTGCATATTAATATAGACTACATGGGCTATGCATGTAAGTGTTTTCATATTGAAATTCCAATATTCCTGGAATTTATTGCAAATTTTGTTTTTCTTGGTTTCTTAGGATTCAATAATTGTCGCCCACCGATGACGTATGTTGACTAATTTGTTTTTGTTGCTCATAAACATATTCTTTACAACACTCTGAAGTGTTTGCTTTTTATTTGAGGTTCCTATCTTAATTCTAAGTATTTTATTTGATTTTTCTAAAAATCTGCCGTAGGACGGGTTTGCAAAAGGCCAGATTTCGAGTGTCCAGTCAAGTATAGTGTAGTCTATGGTTCAACATTAATCAGTTTTTTGTAATAATACCAACACAAAGTTTCAGTGGTAAGGGAGAATTGTAGTTTATACGTTGATTTTTTCAACAGGAATAATGCTGATGTTGGCGCATTGTGAGAGCGTTGACGTGGTGGAGTTTGTACCTTCACTCAGGATGACGAAACAGTATCATTACTGATTACTATAAAATTATACAATCTGCACCTTCGGCGGCTAGCATCCCACCGTCATTGAGAAGCTCACTGCAATTACACTTAACACGGCCGGTGACTTCGATACTTATGCTAGAGGTATTGTTAGGATACCAGGATTTAAAACTATTTTTTGCCCTACTTGCAGCCCCGCCAGGTAATGAAGCCATTTAATTAAGCTAATGTGTGTGTGTGTGTGTGTGTGTGTGTGCGTGTGTGCGTGCGTGCGTGCGTGCGTGCGTGCGTGCGTGCGTGCGTGCGTGCGTGCGAGCGTGCGAGCGTGCGTGCGTGCGTGCGTGCGTGCGTGCGTGCGTGCGTGCGTGCGTGGGTGGGTGGGTGGGTGGGTGGGTGGGTGGGTGGGTGGGGGGGTGGGGGGGTGGGGGGGGGGGGGGTGTATTTACCTAGTTGTAGTTTACGAGAAATGCGCTCACACTCGTGAGATCCCGTCTCCATATCTTTTTCTATCAACTTTAGCTTTACAGTCATGCACACACCTAGCTTTTACTGTCTCACTATCCAGTCCATTCCAAATATCAATGCATCTGTGTGGAAAACTATATTTTTTGACGTCTTGCAAGTACCTTGTCTTCTTCAGTCTCTTACCATGTCCCCTTGTATTTCTTGTGTCCCACACAAACAAATCATCAAGTTTATCCATTCTATTCATTGTTCTATACACCACTATCAAGTCTCCCCCTTCTCTCCTTTTTTCTAATGGGATCAATCCGAACTTATCCAATATTTCCTCATAAGTTAGCTTTATTTGACTTGGAGCCAGTCTTGTTGCTGTTCTTTGAATTCTCTCAATTTTTGTTATATCTTTCTTTTTGCGTGGGGACCACACCAACATGGCATATTCAAGTTGCGGACGAATCATAGACACAATCAGTTTCCTCAACATATCCTCGTCCACATATGTAAAATCTGTCTTGGTCTTAGTAATAAGTCTGTATGGTCCTCCAACAACCTTGCTAATGTGTTTTCTAGGGGACAAATCATCATGTATTATTACTCCTAGGTCTTTTTCATCATTTGCTCCTTGGAGCACCGCATCTCCCATTTTATACTCCGGTTCTATTCTCTTGGTACTCTTGCCGATTCTCAGAACTTTGCATTTTCTAGTATTAAATTAAATTTCCCAACGTTGACCACGCAAAGACCTTGTTCAGATCATCCTGTAACATCATGCAGTCTTCTCTTCATTTTATCATAGGTACAATGCTTGCTTGTTTCCATTCCCTGGGCATTTTTCCTTTACTTTTTTTTATCCTTTACCCGTGGCACCGGCAGGCTTAATGGAGGCCTTAGATGGTCAGTCTCCGCGGGAGGGCCTGCACGCAGTTATTTCTCCGCACACTGAGCATGCGCGAGCAGTCTCGCCTCGTGATTGGTGCGAGGATTCTCTAACCTGGCCGGCCTGGACCCGCCAGAGATACTAATCTAACCTTACCTAAACTATATCTATAGCCTAACTAACTCATTGGCACTCGTTGGAGACACGGCACTCACACGCTCACACCATTCCCGCCAACCTAACTTAACGTATATAACTAAATCTATATAAATTTAATCCAACTAAACCTAACCTAACCTAAACAGTTAGTTAAGTTATACATATATTTTAGGTAAGGTTAGATTAGTATACCTGGCGGGTCCAGGCCAGCCAGGTTAGAGAATCCTCGCACCAATCACGAGGCGAGACTGCTCGCGCATGCTCAGAGTGTGCGGGAAAATAGCTGCGTGTAAGGCCTCCCAGTCTCCGCCCGTTAGTAGCGCTGGTTAAATTTTTTAAGTGACGCCTCGTTTCTATTGAGAGGCTTATTCTGCCGCGGAAACTCCTCGCGCATACAGCTTTGCAGTCCCGTCGAGGATAGTGTTATGGTAGCATGTGGGTGATCTTAGGCCACTCGGTGGTATTAGCAAAAAAAAGTGGCCAGCCTGTGCCGGGGCTCGAACTCGAAACCCTGAGTTTGTATGCCCGACCGCTAGCCACTAGGCCACCACCTCCCCTTACAGAGTTCATTATCATATCATGCAATTTATCTACCAGTTGATGATGGCATTCCTTCAGAATCCATCAGAAGATTCTATCTGGTGCCACTGCTTTTCTAACATCAAGGCTTTCTAGCATTCTCAGGATTTTCTGCTCATTCGTTACTATATTGTTCAAAGTTGTTTGCCTTTTTACTCCTTCAATGTTATTGAATTCATTTTCATTTGTAAAGACCCCTTGAAAACACTTGTTCATGATTTCAGCTTACATCTTTGGATCCTCATACACAGTATCTGACACTTTTATTTTATCAATTCCTTTTCTTTGCTTCAATTTTCCATTAATAAATTTACAAAATAGCTTGGGTTTCTCTTTACCTTTATCTATTATGTATTCCTCGAAATTTCTTTCTTCTTCTTTCCGGACCTTTACGTAATCATTCCTAGCTCTTCAATATTCATTTCTTGATAAATTATCCATTCTCTTTCTGTTTTTCCTCCATGCGTTGTCTCTTATTTTTCGCACTCTCACATATTTTGTTAAACCAGTCTTTCCTCCATTTCTCTTTAACTCTGAATTTGGGTACAAATTTCTATATAGCTTCCCTGTCAATGTCCGTAAAACAGTCTTTTTTTTTTGTATATTTTGTCTCCCTAAATAGTCTCCAATCAGCTTCGGTGAAAAAAGTCCGCAGGTCCGTAAAGTTTGCTATTCCATAGTTCGGCCTTTTTTCCTTATATCTTTCATCTCTCCGGGGTTGGACTCGTTCCAATATCTCAAATTGCCACACTACATGGTCACTTTTGCCTAATGGCCACGTATATGTCAAGTTTTCAATTGTGTCTGTTCTTTTTGTGAATATGAGGTCCAGTTTTGATGGTGCGGTATCTCCTCTGAATCTTGTCTCTTGTCCTGAGTCATTATCAAAGTTAGCAATTTGCTACCCCGTCAGTCTTCACTTCCTTCTATATACCAGTCTTCCCATTGCACCTTTCCTCAGTTAAGGTCACCCATCAATTTTCCATTATCGCCTTTAGTTGTATTTCTGTATCATTTATCATTTGTTGGTATTCATCAGTCTTCCAGGAACTCGTTTATGGTGGTACGTACATACACAACAGCAATTTCACATCTTCCGTCATCCTTGGTTTTTAATAAGTGCACGTTTACAATATCAGCCAGTCCTTTTCCTATCAGAATATTGCTTACTTTCAATTCTTTCTTCACTGCAATCAGTATTCCACCTCCATTTTTATGAGTTTGGTCTCTTCTCCATGTACTGAATCTTTCATCGTTTATGGGGTTGATAATTGCATCATTTAACTTTTTCTCTATCAAACACAAGAAATCCGTGTCATTAGTTTTTAAAAAGTCCTTAACCTCTAACTTAGTTGACAATAATCCATCTACATTTGTATACATTACTTTTAGTTTACCCGATCTGTCTCTTGAACTTCTCCTTGACTTTCCCTTTTCCTGTACCACTTTATTATTCTCATATCTTTCACTCTTCAATAAAACTTGTTTTTCTCCTCTTCCAACAGCATTTCGTTTTTTCTTTGGCTTCTTGCATCAATTCCCTAATCTTCATTCTTTCTTCCTCATTGTGGTCCTTTCTAATGTACACAATATTAAAATCATCACTTGATGCTAGTTTCCATGATCTATTCAACATCTCTGCAACAATTATTTGTGATCAAAACTTAACTTTCAAGTCCCTTGCTCCTCCCTCTTCATACTTCCCCAGTCTATAAACTTCTTCTATTTCATGTTGGGCCCCGCTATTCTTTCCCAAAACTTCACAAATTACACTTTTCACTGCTGTCATTTCCTGCTTCTCTCTCATTTTTATCTGACTGCTTTTTTCTTTTATCCCCGTTATTACTATGCACTTCTTTTTTCTCAGCTACATCCCTTACTAAGCCTTCTTTTGATTTAATCACCCTTATTTTATTTTCCTCCACATTTGTTTCCTTTTCCTCTTCTTGTTGTTTCAGTATTTCCACAAAGCTCATTTTCTCTTCCTTATGACTTTTTTCCCAAACTGTAGGTTCCTTCCTAAATTTTTCTATCTCCTGTTGGTTAGTTACCATATTTACAATGTTTTCCACATTTTCTTTCAACATGTCCCTTTCCAAAATCTTTCCTAAATCTTTCTATCTCCTTCTGTTGGTTAGTTGCCATATTTACAATGTTTTCCACATTTTCTTTCAACATGTCCCTTTCCACAGTGAGTTTGCCAATTTCAGTTCTTAGATGATTAACCTCTCTGTCTGACGACTCCTTTTCCCTTCTGAGTTCACCCAACTCACCTTTAATTATTGCATTCTTCTCCTTGACTGCACTCACCTCCAGTCTGAGATTAGTCACTTCATTCATCATATCATTAATTTTGCTCATAAACTCATTTTCCATATAATTAATTTTTCTTATCCATTGCACTAGCTCCATTGCATGTTTATCAGATTGTCTCTCCACTTGAACCAATCTTTTCATGTTCCTATCAATTTGAATGGCATAATTAGTAAAACCCACAGAACGGGATTCAATAACTAGTTTGTGTTTACGCGGAGTGGGGGACAAGGATACCCCTTCTCTCTGTCATATGTCGTCCATGCGCGGGATTGGGTTTCGAAGACCGTCTTGGGGCCGTCTTGGGCCGATCGGTGGCCACCACAAAAACACTTTAAGCTTGACTAGTGGCGTTTTCAGTAGTGTCCCGCCACAGCATACAATAGCATACATAATTTGAGTTTCTACTGAAAACGATTCACACAGCCCTGCTGCCCCGTTGCCAGACAACTGGCTCTACCACTCCTGGGAAAAACTGTCGTATACATCACACGTATATATGAGTTCTGAGCCAAATCAAAATTTTCCTTGTTTTACCTTGATAAGTGTAATATTGCAAAACTTTATTTTTCTTCTTCCACATATGATTATGTTAAGAGATATAGTGTAAGTAACGCACTAACACACTGACAAAAACAACACTGTTCCGGGATTAAAGTCACAGCCACGAAATAAAGTCGGACAGCGCTGTCTTTCGGTTAAAAAAATGCGAGATATCACCATATAATGCAGCATCTTCCCTTCTTTCCTCTGTTTTATGTCACTTTCAGGTTCTTTTTATTATGAAATGACAATAAAAGAAATACTTCTTTATATCACACCAACTTTCACGGTCTCAAAGACCATTATTGTTCTATATTCTATTCTTCAAAATACTTTCCTATGGCACCATAAATTATGTGTGCTGTGTCACTAACAGGTTACTACTCGCTGATTGGATGTTAGCCTTTTGGGCCCGGAAAGGCATACGCGACCTAGAGATAGGGAGGGCAAGAGGGGATATGATTGAGGTTTTGAAATGGGTAAAAGGAATTAATAAGGGAAACATTGATCAGGTTTTAGAATTTAGTAATCAGGATAGGACACGTGGAAATGGATACAAGCTAGAAAAACTTAGATTCAGGACAGACATAGGTAGATATTGGTTCACTAACAGAGTGGTGAACGATTGGAATAGGCTGGGTAGACACGTAGTAAGTGCTGAGTCAATAGGTATCTTTAAAAGACGGTTGGATCAGAGTATGGATAGGGATGACAGGTGGGATGGCTAAATATTGGATTATTCCAAGGGTGGGGGACAAGGAGCTGCCTCATGTAGGTCATTAACTGGTCTCTTGCAGTCTCCCCATTTCTTATGTTCTTATGTTCTAAACTCTAAAGGATGAAAAATCTGAATGCAGAGAAGTGAAAAGTGGAGTACCACAGGGATCAGTTTTGGCACAAATAACGTTTTTAATATATCTAAATGACATGCCAAAAGAAGTAAGCAGCTATATAAGTTTGTTTGTAGATGCTGCAAAATTACTAAGAAAGATAGGAAACCACAAGGATTGTAAGGAGCTACAGAATGATATAAACAAAATATATGAATGGAGCAAGACATGGAAAATGGAATTTAATGCAAAAAAATGCCATGTATTGGAAATAAGAAAAAGTGGGAAAAATATTATATTAATAGCAAAAGAAGCGAAAGATTTGGGAGTGGTAATACAGGACAACTTATCACCAGAGAAACATATAAATAAAATTTTTAGTGATACTTTCAGGATGCTAAGGAATATACGGATGGCTTTTCATTTCCTAGATAGAAATATGATGAGAAAAAACTACAATGATTAGACCAAAACTGGAATATGCAGAAGTAATATGGTTCCGCCACAAGAAAAAACATGTGTTGAAATTAGAAAGAATGCAGAGAATTGCAACTAAGATGGCGCCAGAATTGGAAGAACTAATATATGAGGAAAGATTAATATGCACCTAACAACACTGAAAGAAAGAAGAGAAAGAGGTAATTCGGCTTCGAAGACTGCTCTGGAGGTGTCTTGGGAGGTGTCTTAGGATTCCCCTGAAAAACACCGACAAAAAGGAAATATGGCGGCTCAGAGCGAGTAAATAGTTACTTATTTGCGTAAAATATACTGATTCCCACCTTAATTATGAGAAATGACGCCACCTTAGTAGAAAAATAGTGCGTTGAATACACAAATGTGATAATATTGTATGGTAAAGCGGTAAGGCATAGCTTTAATCAGGGTAAAGCATAGATTTAATCAGGGTAAAACATAGCTTTACCCTGATTAATGCCAGTAATGTCATGAACTGAGTATGTGGCGTACTATTTATCATAGCACAGCTAACAGGTACGGCAGCCATACCATGAAAAGCTTATATAACTGAACCAAACCGCACCTAACCAAACCTAACTTGACATAACATTACCTAACCTAATCTAAACAACCTAACGAATGTTGTATCCTGATAGTACTCGCTTATAGATACGACATGTGCCTAAGTTTTAGGTAAAAAACTGATATAACCGAGCCTAACCGAACCAAACCGTACCTAACCAAACCTAACATAACATAATCAATCTAACATAACTTGAAAGATGCTTTATCAGGTAAATAATAAGGCACAGGCCGTACCAATACGGATGAATAGTGGATGACAACGTATCTCTAAGCACTTCGATCTATAATTTGTCAGTATTCAGGTGTTCCAGATACGAGTTTAGTACATTGAATCAACAGTGTTTAGTAATGAATATGTAGATGTTAGAAGCTATCATATAGCAACGACAATTAGTAAACATTTAGATGAACACAAGCCATTTTCTTTCGTAGCCACACGCCATTCTGGTGAAGATGTAAAAATTTACCGAATAAAATAACTTTGTTAGCATAATCTTCCCAGAGCTGCAGCCTGACCAAAACTAATCTAACCAAACCAAACTAAACCTAACGTAATCTAACCAAACCAAATCCAACCCAACCCAACGTAACATAACCAAACCTAACGTAACCTAAAATAAATCGTACTTTTTTCTGTAATTCAGCGGCATAACTGTTTGAGGTCATCTTAACAATTTAAAAAAGTTTTTTAGGTTGAATTTGCAGTGCATACTAAAGGTAATTAGAGATATCGAATAGGTCGTCTTACGAATCTTTACCGGTTATAGGTCTGTAGACTACACATTAAATGACACTACCTTAGGAAGGTCATATAGTGAGAGGGACTTTTGGGAGTTCAAGTAAGCAGTGACTTGCGCCCCAGGGAACAATGTATTATAGTTAGACATAGATAAATAGAAAGATACTGGAATTTATTGGTAGGTGGGTGACAAATAGAAGTTCTGAGGTCATTCTCATGTTGTAATTTCCCTTGCTATGATAGCTTCTAACATCTTGCCTACCACTGATGTTAAACTGATTGGACGGTAGTTACTACTTTCTGCCTTATCTCCTTTCCTGAATATAGGAACTACATTTGCTTGCCTCCATAGCCTAGGAACTACTCCTGTGTATACGGATTTTCTAAAAATCATCGCAATGGGTTCAACGAGTTCTTTTCTACATTCCTTAAGAATCCTCGGAAAAAATGTCGTCCGGCCCTGAAGATTTATTCATCCATTTTGGATAATTTCTATTTGATCTAATCCTCTTCTTAGGTATATACTGTTCCTGCACTGTACGAATTTCCCTAACTATGCTATTATAATGCAATTCTACTTCAATGTTTTGATCCTCCTCTCTGCCTACTCCTATTCCTTCCGAATCTATACTCTGGAGGTGGTGTCTGAGGCCCTGGTAATTGGCTTTTCTAAAATCTGGTACTAAAGCAGTGTTTTGTTCTGCCTTCCTCTTTGCATTAATCTTGAATATAATTTCATGGTGGTCACTAACATCAAATCTAGCTCCTATCTCAACTTGGCTGACCAAAGTTCCATTATTCGTAAAGACCAGATCTAAAATATTTCCATGTCGCATTGGTTCCCTTACAAGTTTACAAGTTGTATGAAAAAACCATCCTGGACGACATTTGAGAATTCCTCCGAGCACCTGTCTCCTGTCATACTATCCCAGTCTATTCTCTTATAATTAAAGTCCCCCATAATGCACACATTATTATACCTAGATGCCCTTGCAAGCTCCTGCATCAGGGGTGCACTAGCTGCTTCGTCTAAATCCGGAGGCCTATATATAATCCCTACAACAAACGTTTTTCCTCCTATAGTAATGTCAATCCATAATGATTCCGTATTCCAATCTGTTTTTATTGTGGTATTGACATAGCTATTTAATGTGTTTCTAACGTACAGTGCTACACCTCTCCCTCTCCTCCCTTCTCTATCCCTGTGAAAAAAAGTGTACCCATCTTTCCTACTTCAGGTAAGAAATGTTTACTACTGTTCTCATTTCCCTACCTTTCACGTAATCTTCCATCCAGTTCTTTAATGTTCCTTTTAATTTTCCAATGCGTTCCAACTTCCATAGTAATCTCCAGTGCGGAATCTTATCGAATGCCTTTTTTAAACCCAAATATATGCAATTCGCTCATCCATTTCTTTCTTGTGTTATATTTATTACTCTTGAATAATAATTTAATAAATTTGTGACACATGATCTTCCTGTCCTGAATCCAGATTGTCTATCTATTATTATTGCTTCTCTTTCTAAGTATTCAGTCCACTGTTTCTTGATGACGTTCTCATATATCTTGCATAATATACCGGTCAATGACACTATTCTATGATTAAGTGGTTCTTCTTTGTTTCCATTTTTGTAAATAGACATTATATTAGCTCTTTTTTTATTCTTTAGGGACTTTTTCCTGTTTTAATAGAACACTTAATTATATCATGAATTGGTTCAGCCATTTCTTGTACACATTCCTTCAATATGTATCCTGAAACCTCATTTGATCCTATTGCTGTTCTTTCATCCAATTCATTCATTCAACCTATCTCTATTTTACTTATCCTGATTTTCAACATTTCGTTTTTCCTCACTTGTCCTTGTGTGTGTGTGTGTGTGTGTGTGTGTGTGTGTGTGTGTGTGTGTGTGTGTGTGTGTGTGTGTGTGTGTGTGTGTGTGTGTGTGTGTGTGTGTGTGTGTGTGTGTGTGTGTGTGTGTGTGTGTGTGTGTGTGTGTGTGTGTGTGTGTATTCACTGTCACAGTCTGCTGCTGGTCTCTCTCGAGACAGCCGGCCGTCCCCCTATGGAAAGAGCTCAGAGCTCATAGTGACCAATCTTTGGGTTGGACCGAGACCACTCACACACAACACACCGGGACAACGAGGTCACAACCCCCCGACTTACATCCCGTACCTACTCACTGCTAGGTGAACAGAGGCTACACGTGAAAGGAGACTCGCCCAAATAATCTCCGTCCGCCCAGGGGATCGAACCCTGGCCCCTCGGTTGTGAGCCGAGTGCGCTAACCACTACGCTAGTGGACCGTGTGTGTGTGTGTGTGTGTGTGTGTGTGTGTGTGTGTGTGTGTGTGTGTGTGTGTGTGTGTGTGTGTGTGTGTGTGTGTGTGTGTGTGTGTGTGTGTGTGTGTGTGTGTGTGTGTGTGTGTGTGTGTGTGTGTGTGTGTGTGTGTGTGTGTGTGTGTGTGTGTGTGTGTGTGTGTGTGTGTGTGTGTGTGTGTATTTATCTAGTATTTACCTAGTTGTGGTTTACGGGAGGGGAGTAATCTCATATTGTCCCGTCTTTATATCTTACTTTATCCAACTTGGCTTTAAAGCTGTGTACACTGGTGGCGTTTACAATATCTCCACTTAATTCATTCCAGGTGTCGACCACTCTGTGCGAAAAACTGTACTTCTTGATGTCCCTGATACAACGCTCCTTCTTCAGCCTCTTTCCATGTCCCCTTGTACTTCTGGCCTCCAGATTTAACAACTCTCCATCAATTCTATCCAGGTTGTTCACCAGTTTATAAACTCCTATCAAGTCTCCTCTCTCTCTCCTACTCTCAAACGTAGGAAGTTCCAGTTTCCTCAATCTTTCTTCATATGTCAACTCTCTCAATTCCGGTACCATTTTGGTGGCTGCCCTTTGCACCCTCTCCAATTTTCTACTATTTTTCTTTGTGTGAGGGGACCATACAATCGCCGCATACTCCAATCTCGGTCTAATCATAGCGGTAATCAGTTTTCTCATCATATCGGCATCCAAGTACGAAAAAGCCATTTTGATTCTCCTTAGCAGACTACTCACTTCTCCCGTAATTTTATCTATATGTTTATCCGGGATTTAACTCCGCGTAATAGTCACCCCCAAATCCACCTCCTCCTTCGACTTTTTCAAACTAACATTTTTCATTTTGTAATTATAGTTCACTCTCCTTTTGCTTTTGCCAAATTCCATGACTTTGCACTTACTTAAATTGAATTCCATTCGCCCCTTTTCACTCCATCTACCAATCTTATCAAGGTCCTCTTGCAATTTCTCACAATCTCTCACATTCTGCACTTTCCTCACCAATTTGGCGTCATCGGCAAACAAGTTGATGTGACTGTCGACTCCTTCAACCATGTCATTTACGTATATACCAAACATGATCGGTCCCAGCACTGACCCTTGGGGTACTCCACTAGTAACTTTCAACCAGGAAGAATTATTATTCCTTATTACCGTTCTCATTTCCCTCTCATGAAGATAATCCTTCATCCATTCCAACAATCGTCCTCCAATTCCTCCATACCTCCCTATCTTCCATAACAGTCTCTTATGTGGTACCTTGTCAAAGGTCTTCTTCAAATCCAGGTAGACCCCATCCATCCAACCATCTCTCTTTTGTACAACATCTATGACCCTTGAATAAAAAGACAACAAATTTGAGGAACATGACCTCCCTCTCCTGAATCTGAACTGGCATGTTGTCAACACATCATTTCTCTCCAGATATTCCATCCAAGTATTCTTTATAATCTTCTCACATATTTTTCCTACTACACTCGTCAAGGACACTGGTCTATAATTCAGTGGATCCTCTCGACTTCCACCCTTGTAAATTGGTACAATATTTGCTCTTTTCCAATCCTTTGGCACTTTTCCCTTCATCAACGACAACCTCACCAGGCTATAAACTTTATCCACCAACTGATTTATACATTCTTTCAGAATCCAATTTGAAATTCCATCTGGACCAGCCGCCTTATTTACATCCAAATTTTCCATCAATTTCATAACTTCCTCCTGACTTACTTCTATTCCTCTCAACGGGTTTCCGGTCAACTCCTCATCTGCCAAGTCAAAGTCGTCCTCTTCGGTAAATACTGTTTGAAACCTTTCATTCATCACCTCCGCCATTTTTTGTACCTCGTCATATTTTTTTCCATCAACCTTCAATCCAGTTATACCTTCACTTTTCTTCATTTTTCCGTTAATATGTCTATAAAATAATCTTGAGTCACTTCTACATTTTTCCATAATGTCCTCATAATTTTGTTTTTCTGTCCTCAAAATCCTTACACATTCATTTCTAGCTTCCACATAACGTCTCCATGCAGTTTCCGTCTCTATTTTCCTCCATCTATTCCATTCACTCACCTTGCACTTTCTAGCCCAGTCACACTTAACATTGTACCATTCTTTACTCTTTTTCAAATTTATTCTCCCTCTTGGAATATACCTGTCCACTGCAATATTGTATATCTTGACAAACTCATCCCATTTCACCTGTACATTATCTGCTTCCTCAAAACAACTCCAATTTACACTTGCAAAGTATTTCCTCATTTCTGCGAAGTTTGCTTTGTAATATCTATATTTTTCCACTTTGTACTCTTCATTTGTCCTTAAAGATTCTATACTGAGACCTATTTCAATTAGCACATGATTACTTTTGCCTACAGGGCATTCATAATTTATTGTTCCTATAGCTTCTGCATCACTGGTAAACAGTAAATCCAATCTTGATGCCTTTTCCCCTTCCCTGAATCTCGTTTCGCAGTCAATCCATTGAATCATTAGGTTTTCCTCAGCCCAATTTACGAGTTTACTACTCCATGAATTTTCTCCTCCTTGAAAAGTCTTGTCTTCCCAATTGATTTCCTTGCAATTAAAGTTTCCCACCACAAGTACGTTCTTTTCTTGTGATACTATCCTGTCCATCTCACTTATTGTATCCTCCAACATTCTCTCATGATCATCTCTTGACCAAGCATTTGTCAGGGGCGGTACGTAAACCCCCACATATGTCGTTAATTTTCCCTTACTATTATTTACAACAACCCTTATGACCTCTGACTTATTCTTGCTTATTTCCACTCTTTCCACTTTGACACCTTTTTCGGTCAATATCATCACTCCACCACCTTTACCATCTCTGTTTTTCATTCATACCTCATACTTATTTTTTCCAATATCTGGTAATGGCCACTCATCTTTCCACTTAGTTTCGCATAATATTAACACATCAGGCTTTGCTCTTTCAAGATACTCATCAACCTCTGCCCTTTTTGACATCAGTCCATTAACATTGGTATAATATATTTTTCTTACTTCCTGATATATTTCTTCGTTAACCTCAGGTCTCTGACCTTCCAGTAGAACTGTTTTTTCTCTTCTTCTGTCCTCTCCTCGTTTTTTTGTTTTGCCTCTATGTGTGTGTGTGTGTGTGTGTGTGTGTGTGTGTGTGTGTGTGTGTGTGTGTGTGTGTGTGTGTGTGTGTGTGTGTGTGTGTGTGTGTGTGTGTGTGTGTGTGTGTGTATTATATATATATATATATATATATATATATATATATATATATATATATATATAAATATATATATATATATATATATATATATATATATATATATATATATATATATATATATATATATATATACATTTGAATATATATATATATATATATATATATATATATATATATATATATATATATATATATATATGTAAATATATACATATATAAATATATATATATATAATATAAATATATATGTATATATATATATATATATATATATATATATATATATATATA
Organism: Cancer borealis; assembly: GCA_036785275.1. Lineage (NCBI taxonomy): Eukaryota > Metazoa > Arthropoda > Malacostraca > Decapoda > Cancridae > Cancer > Cancer borealis. The sequence goes on along the minus strand of JAXIVD010009685.1, from coordinate 36 downwards.
TATATATATATATATATATATATATATATATATATA
>JAXIVD010009684.1:0-14875 GCA_036785275.1 Cancer borealis | reverse complement strand
GTTGTAGAGTATATGGAACACGCTTCATATATTGTTACTTTGATCATACAAGGAAGATAACAGCAAGTCAAAGAAACATAATACCAAGCCGTAAAATGAGCGCAAATATGTCATACCGCACCACTTCCTTATTAGCGACACGTGTAAAATTTTTTAAAAGTAAAAATCTTCGCTTTCATAAAATTTTCGTACATCTATACTTTCATCCATTTCTTGTCTTTGTCTTCAGTTTATATTTATATTATTCTTTTAACTGGTGTATTTGCTTATCTGTAGTTGGATGATAAGTTGTGTGAAGCCTATATGCCTTTGTAACGGCGCATCCCTGATAGCATCTTCACAATGTCGTCCCCTATGATATGTGTATCTTCTGCTGTTTTCTTGTCTCCTCTTCCACATAGTGTACAAGGCTTCGTTTGTTTTCTCTCTTCTTTCTTCTTGAAATAGTAGTTCTCAAAATAATTGTTCTTGATCTTCCGTGTATGTCAATCAATGTTTACACTGCAGGTCATTGGTCATATGAACTAAAGCTTAATTTCTTTATGAGAAAATATTATTAACGAAACTTATACGTCACTGTTCTTCCTGGCCTTTGATATACAATTATTTAGATATAAAGCAGTATATTGGAGAGATTTTACGCTCCTATGGAAACCGGCTTCAAACATTCTAGTGAAAATAACATGATGGTAATAAATCAAACTTTATCTACATTTAACTCTCTCATTTTTTTCATTTCTATTTGTGATAAGGAAATTCATGAAAATATAAACCAACATTGAATGAAGTAAATCCAAGCAAGACACACACACACACACACACACACTCAGCACAGTGATTTTCCAAGGAGCGGGAGGATCACAGCGGCCACAACTTACCAAAAAACATCCCAACGCTTACCAATTTAACCTCCACTGCGACTACAAGATACCACACAGGCGGGAGGAGAACGGCACCAAGGTAGCTGAGGTAGATAACAAGATATGGGTGCAAATATACGTGTTGAATAATGCCAAGAGCTGAGTACTGCGTTTCGGCTTGTATCTCAGGCTCTTATTATGTTATGTTGCCTTACACTGCTCTGTCATTGCCTTCATAACTGCAACATTATTCATGGTTTATAATTCTTTAGGTTTATATTCCGTGGGTGAGTTATTTTTCTCTATAATTGGTGTTAGGTGTTATTTGTGAGCCTCGTGCCTCGCCTTCCGGTGGGGACTGGAAACGGAAGGGGTGGTGGGCAAGACAGGTAATGGGCAGCTGGTAGTGTCATCAGGAATACCAAGTTAATATCTGTTCGCTTGCCCTTAACGTGAATTACTGGACTGGATTTGCATAACCAACTCCTTAGAGGCACCATTTTTGCCGCCTTGTCCCTCCGCTGGTGAAGTGGATTGTGTACTGAGGAAGGGTTATTTAGGAGGCAGGAACAGTGGCTTGGCGGAGATGAAAGGATGGGAGAGTTATTTCATCCAGGGTAGATCTTTTTGTTGTGGCCAGGTAGTGTTGAGGTGATGTGGGTAGGTAGTCTGTCAGCGCCGCCTGTTTAGTGTTACAAGGGATTGCTTAAGGTTAGTTAGTTGTGGTGGGTCTCTTGGTTTGAGGGCATTCTCTGAATTAAGAGGCCAAATAATTTTTTTTTAATGAGTAGAAAAAGGTTTGGTATTTCTGCATAACTACTGCTCGGACGATATTGATATAAATATGAAGTACGTACTATGCATTGTGTACTCAATACATCTGTCAAGGTTTTAGGCAGTGCTCATTATTATTTACCTGGTAAAGCATCTTTCAAGTTATGTTAGGTTAGGTTATGGTTTGGTTACGTTAAATTATAGTTAGGTTAGGTTATGGTTTGGTTACGTTAAGTTATAGTTAGATTAGGTTAGGTTAGGTTTGGTTTGGTTAGGTTGGGTTATATAATCTTTTTATATTTTATTACCCAAAATTTAGGTATTTCATCCTTGATTTTTTTCCGGATTGCCATATTATGGCCTATATTTGATTGTAATAACAAACACCGCCTGAAACCTTCACAGATGTGTTGAGTACACTATGTATAGTATGTAGGACTTATATTTATATCAATATCGTCCGAGCAGTAGTTATGCAGATTTACCAAAGATTTCAAAAAATCTTCATTTAAAAAATCAAAAAACACCCCAATTGAAATGTTCTTGTCCAATTATGAGCGACGTTAATACAACTAAATTTAATTTACCAAATTATGGACAGATATCCACTAGCCTCCTGACTGGTGCAGTGGTAGCACGCTGGCCTTGCATTGGCTTGGTCGGCAGATCGAGTCCCCGCCCGGGCTTGTGATGCTTAAGCTGTTTGCTGGGGAGGTACTGCTGTGGTCGGGCACCACAGTGGGGGGTTGGGCTTGTCCGGTTGACGTTCTGGAGAGCATCTTCATTGATGGATACTGGAACTGAAACCCATGCAACCTTAACCTTAACCTTATATCCATTTTTCCAGTGGATGCCATACAGTTGAATAACTAAAATCTATGAAGTTGACTCATTACTTAGTGTATTATTATTATGTGGTTGTAAATACATTCTATTCAAAATTGTGCAGTCTTGTAATTCATGTATTTGAATTGCTTGTTTCCTTTTATGCAGTAAAATGGAAAAACCCAAAGGAAATTATGCAGAAAGTATGTGTTGTACATTTCTTTTTATTCATTTAACTTGTACATTTTTAACTAGTTAGTGTTTGTGTTTTATTGCATCATGTATGGACTAGCAGTGCTTCAACCACTACTAAGTGTGATTCTGTCTCCACAGGATGCCAGGATATCACACTGAGGGTGACAGGAGTCGCTACAGGTTAGTCTCTCTCTCTCTCTCTCTCTCTCTCTCTCTCTCTCTCTCTCTCTCCCTCTCTCCCTCCCTCTCTCCCTCCCTCCCTCTCCCTCCCTCCCTCCCTCCCTCCCTCCCTCCCTCCCTCCCTCCCTCCCTCCCTCCCTCCCTCTCTCTCTCTCTCTCTCTCTCTCTCTCTCTCTCTCTCTCTCCCTCCTCCTTAGTCTGCTTTTCCCTTGAGTGTCCGTTTCTCTCGTTTAAAGATGAATGATAACATAACCTAAGATTTGAAGATTTATTACTAAAAAGAATAAATTCTCCCACAGAGGCCATGGGCGGGGTGCCATGGGGTGGGGAGGACGAGATGGAGGGGGCAACAGGTGGTACAGTCATGGTGGAGGAGGAGGAGGCGGTGGTGGTGGTGGAGGTGGAGGAGGCGGTGGAGGTGGCGGTGGCGGAGGAGGAAAGTATGAGAGGTACAGGTGGAATTATGAGGGTGAAGGTGGAAGCAGACAGGGTCCATCCAGAGGCTACAAGGAAAACTATACCCACCACAGGTAAGATGCCGCACACACACGCGCACACCTTTTATCCACCTATCCACCTGTTCTTGAGGCATTTCCGGTTAAAGGGAGATAAGGTTAGCCTAATAATTTTGAGGTTCTAAGCTAAAATAACCTAACCTAACCTAGAGGGGACTGTAACCATATTGACAAGTAATTTACCTATCCTTATCAACAACTTTTTTTTGTTTTGTTTTTTTCATACATTAAAAGGGTACTGGCTAAGGGAAAAATAAATTAAGTATAAAAAAGAATCCTGCTACTACTGAAATGATCAATAAAAAGCCTGTATTTCTGAAGGTAGGAAGCACACCATGGTCATAGTATTCGGTCTATATATGATAATTCATTATTAATATTAAGTCAGTCATATTACGCACCTAACTATGTAATTTAACGTAGTCTTATAATTAATAGACGTAAACCCCATAACCTCTCCATAACCCCATTACCCCCAATCCAGGTACCGTGATGGTTACTCCTCAGGCAGCAGCAGCTCACACCAGTACCACCACCACCACCAACAGCAACACCACCACCACCACCACCACTCCAACCAATCATGGCAGGAGGGGGCCCGGGGTGGTGAGGAGTACAGTAGGAGGGGTGGGGGGGAGGGGCGGGCTGGGCCAGACTTCATTAGGTCGCTGTCGGAGTTTGGTCACATCAGCGGGAAGGAGTCGCGTATTGCCCTGGACATTCTCAAGACAGTGTTGAGCTCAGTGAGTATGGTTAGGATTGGTGTTGTTGTTGTTATTGTTGTGGTTGTTGTTGTTGTGGTAAATCTTTAGATGACTGATGCCAATTTCTGGTATCAAAAGTCTCTGATTCTTTACAGCTTAAGACCCATAATAAAAAAGATATATAATGCAGTGTACTAATAATGGTATTCATCAGTACATACACATACACAATTACAGAGAAGAAGAGTAATATTTTTAGTAGTGCAATGTAGAAATGAATAGTTGACAAGGTGAAGGAAGAGGAAAGGTTTAGATAAAGAAACACATAACTCTAGTAAGGATGAATAAACTAAAGAATCAAGTAATGTTTGTCCACCTTCAGGATGCACCCGAACGAGACCACTGGGATTACGGGCCGCCTGCCAGGAAGATGAGGCGCCTCGACTGGGTGAGTGTTGGAGCCTGTGAGGGAATGAGTGAGGGAGTGAGTCCGTGAGAATGAGTCCTTTTGATTGCTACCATTACTACCACTGTTACCTCCTTGCCTTCTTCCCTTCCTGGTGCTGTTGTCTTGCCTGTCTAGTCTGGTTGTTTGACTTCTTAGTCTCTACTCTCTCCCTGGTATTTTAACTTTCATTTCTTCTTATTCTTACCATCTTTATCATTGTTATTTTTTTCTTCTTTTTACCTTCCAATCCAACTCACATTTATCCATGAATACATCTTTTTCGTTGGTCTTGAAAAGCCCATTCTGGCATGTGCGGCAGCCTGCAAGACAGCCGCTGAGGTGAATGCTGTGCCCATACCTTGTTGTTACCCCTTGCCAAGACATGTAGCGCACCTGTTGGTGTTGCTGCTGTCATGTTTGACCCCCGTGAGAAAGTGTTCTCATTGCTTTTCCCTTTCACGTGTTCTCCGGTCCTGAAACGAGGAGAGTCGGTGTCCCTGGTGAGGATTTCCGGCAAGAAGAGTGTCGCCCCGTGTGTTTAGCGCGAGGGAGCCCTTGCCTCCCTGCATCAAGCCTTTATAACTTCTCCCTGCCTCTGTAGGGTATCTGAGTGGCGAGTGTCTTCCTCCACAGGATGGGGCGCGCTCTCAACACATGCACAAGTATCCCTACCGCGAGAGACCCTACCCAGTCCACCACGAGTACCGGGGTCGGGGTCGGGGTGGGGCTGGAATGGTTACCCGCAGCCCCCACTGCTACCGCAAGATGTCAAACACACAGTTGAGGGAGATGGAAATGGCCCGATCAGAGATGCCTCACCCTGATAAAAAGGAGAAAAAGGACTTGGAGAAAAAGACTTCGGCAGGAGTTAAGAGAGTGAGAGAAGGGGACGAGGAGAAGGAGAAGGCCTCCGCAGAGGGAACTGCAGGGGAGGAGGGCACTCAAAGGTAAGCTGTCACTTACTCTCTCACCACAACCTCCTCCACCACCACCACCACCACCACCAAGAGTGTTCAAAGTAAAACATTGTAAAAATGGTGCAGTCACCCCTTCCCTGTCTCCTCTGGTCCCTCGGTACCCTACAGTGTACTGTGTTAGGGTCACACCTAACACTCATGGGAGAATAACTCAGGTAAAAACTTACCATACACAGCAAGTCCTAAGCATGATTGAGACAGGGTAACACCTTGCCCTGTTGCCAGCAAGTCCTGATATACTTTTTGTGTGGGGCCTCACTCACCTCCTCACAGACCTCTGAGGAGAAAGAGGTATGTTCACAGTGTTCATGGTTGTGCGTGTGTGTGTGTACGTGTGGGTATGCATGTGAGTGTCTCCATGTGTTTGTGTGTGTGTGTGTGTATGTGTGTGTGTGCATGCGTTCATCTTTGTGGATGTGCGTGTGTGCTGGTGTCTGGGGTGACTTCCAGTGGAGATAACCAAAATTTCTTCATTAGCATCATTTCCTTCACCTGTACCATCGTCACCACTGGTTCCAATCACTTGAACTAACACACACACACTCATCACTTACAACAAAGCACTCGTTCAAACACACACACACTCAACATTGTATTCAGGGAGTAAGTAAGGAATCATAACAACCTGCCATCTTGTTAGTGATTGAACCTAGGGTATTAGTATCAGTTAAATGCAACAGTGAGGAAACAGGTTGTACTACCCAGCCCAGGCAAAGCAGGAGAGCAGAGAGCCTGTCTGCATATCTACTACCTACACATCAACTTCTCTGGCCAGTATTAGAGGAATGACTTTTGCAGTAATGAGAAGGAGGCAGCTGAAGGGGAAGGAGGTGATACAGGAGAACCCAAGGAGAAGAGTGAAGAGAAGGCAGCTGATAAGGAGACCAAGGATGAGAAGGGGGAAGAGGGGAAGGAAAAGAAGGACACGGAAACAGAGGAGGTAAGTCAATGGTGGTGTTGTGTTTTTGTTTTCATGCTGGATATTTGGATGGAAATTAATGGTTTTTATTTGTATTTGTATTTACTCATCATGTTTGATAATAATTATTTGATTAGGTAATTATGATTAGCTCCATCTGCTGTGTGTGTGTGTGTGTGTGTGTGTGTTGATGGCTTCGTCCCCCCAGGCCCGTGACCCCAACATGGCGTTCCCTCGTACTGCCCTCAAGTGTCATATGTGTGACATGACCAAGTTTCCCAATATTAAGGTAAGTGTTAGTTTCCTATATCTCTCCACCTCGCCTTTCTATACTTCCCTCACCTCTCTCTGATCATTGCCTCAGAACATTTTACTCTATTCTTGTTAAGTGCAATGTTTTTCTGATGTCAGCTGTCATGCATATAATTTTTTTTTTTCCCCTTAGTAGTAGGCTTTATAGAGGGAAAGATGGACTTGTCTCTTACCTGTTATATGGCGTAGGTTTTTAAATTTCTATAGTGACGTCTCAAATTTTTATGTTTCTTCTTGAATATGAGTCGGTCACATAACGAGTCATTGTCTGCAGGCGTACTTGAGTCACCTGGGCAGCAAGAACCATGAACGCATCGCACACATCTTCCATGCCCGCTGTGCTGCCTCCATGGACCTCCTCATCGCAGAGTCCAAGGTGAGTCCTCCTCCCATGCCTTCATCTGGGGCACTGTTCCTCGCCGCCGCACACCTACTTTATGATCTTCTAACTGGGGCTAAATGAAAGGTTCTTGATACATCCTCCTAGCATACGTTATTAATTTTGTTCCTTCATCCTATACACCTCTTTTATTTTTTATTTATTTATTTATTTTTTTTATTATTATTATCTTGTGTTCCTTGAAATATATTGATGTAGTAATTCTTTCAAAGTATCATGGCTCTTTCTGATGATGATGATGATGATGATGATAATAATAATGATGATTAGTGTTACCCTGTTATCCTCCCCCCCTCCTCCCCCCCCAGCTTGCCAATAAGAGGAAGGCCAACCTGCAGGGCAAGAAGAGCCGCTGGTGCTATGAGTGTGATTGTTTCATGAACTCCCACCCCAAGGAACACAGGCACTCCACTGAACACATGGTTGGTACTCCCACTCATGTCACACTTGTTTAGGATGTGTGTGTGTGTGTGTGTGTGTGTGTGTGTGTCATTATGAATATTTGTTCTAAGACTAATAATTACGCAGTAAAATTAAATCGTATCTTTTATTTATATGTATTTAATGACATGTATTTGTGTACAAACAAGGCCAAAAATATGACTAAAATCACAAAAATTTGGCCATTACTGAAGATGTTGACCATATTGTACTTTCCCCATTAGGTTAATGATTCCAACTTTGCTACTTTCAATTTTGCGGCATGAAGTGTCGACCAATTTCTTACAAAATTGGAGGGAGCACTGTAGTTAGTAATGTAAATGGTTTCAGGTGAGGTGAGGTGAATGAATATTTAAATTGGTAGTGAATAAATCTGGTTTACAATGCTACTTACTTACCAATGAGTGTATAGTGTCTGATTTAATGGGTATAAGTAGCCTTGGTATTATCATGTATATATGTATGTATGATGGCTGGATTTAAATTACCATGTTACTTAATTGTGTGTGTGTGTGTGTGTGTTACAGCTGGTGAGCCGGTACATGGAGGTGCAGTGCTGTGGTTACCTGTACAACCGTGCCAACGTGGAGGAGCATCGCCTGTCCATGCGCCACCTCAAGGTAAGACTCATCAACAAGAACGAAAGGTAAAAAAATCCTCCTCCTTCATGGTTAACTGATGCTTATATTCTTTCTTTTCTTTTCTAACTGCTACGTTTTACATTTTTACGTATTACACCCTATGACTTGCCTTCTTTTGACTAGAAAATAATCCTCCTCTATGGTGATATACTTGACCTGACCTGACCTAATCTAATCTAACCTAACTACACACCTCTCTCTCTCTCTCTCCTGTACAGAATCAGATTGCATACGACGAGGCCCAACAGACAAAGAAGGAAAAGGAGAAGGAACTAAGAGCTGTGGGGAAGGAGGAAGGTGAGTGTGTGATCAATCCTTCCTGTGGAGTAACATAGACTAACAATAAGGACATTAGGAGGTTGCAAAAGGCTAGTTAATCTACACAAAACTGCTCTTGATATTGATGTTGATATTAACGTTGATGTATAGTTGTGTTGATTATGTTTGATGTGTAATATAACTAGCAGAGTCTTGAAGGGTGTTGTGATGTGTTGTTTTCCCCCTACAGAAGATGCATTCCACAAGGAGGTGGGTGAGTTTAAGAAGCGCAACCTGGAGCAAGAGAAGGAAAAAGGACTCGATTCACTTACTGTAGCCTCCCTGCCATCCCATGACCCAGACCAACCTCTAGGTGAGCGAGAAAGAGAGAGAGAGAGCCTGATAGATAGATAGAGATGACTTTTTGTATTTTTCAATGTGATTTTTTTTTTTTTAAGCCTTCCATCCCCTGCCTCCCTCTCCCTCTTTACTATCTTCTATCCTATCACTTCCTATCACCTCTACATACAAAATCCATAGCTAAATTTCCGTGTATATTCCTTATCCTCCTCCCTATCCTTTCCTTTCATATATTACCTTCCTCCTTATCTACTTTACTACTTTACTCCTTATCTACTTTCCTTTCGTATATTACCCTCCTCCACTCCCAGGGCTTGACATGCTGTATAAGGAGACGACCTACCAGTGTGATGCTTGCCACACTACCATCAGCAGCCCACGCCTCGCACGCTATCACTTCTGCTCCTTTGAACACTATCACAGTATGTCATCCAACTTCACAGCCATAGAGGTAAGGGTGAGATATGTAATACTTAGGGTGATTTAATATAGTGTAATTCTCCTATCTATCTGTTCGTAATGAAATGATTGTGTGGGGATGGATGTATGGTATGGTATGTATGGGAGGATAGGTAAAGTGTTGTGTAATGTGATGTGAATAAGAGTTATATAATGGTAATGGTAGTTTAGTTTAGTTTTTATTTTATGTATTTATTTATTTTTCTTGGTTTTATGTGTGTAAGGATTGTGTCAAGAAGGTAGTAAGTAAGGTATGATGGTGATGGTGATGGTGATGGTGATGGTGTAGGAGAGAATGAATGGTGATGTGTATGTGTTGTGGTCATCTTATGGAGTGAAATGTAAAGACGAGGGAATGGAAAAATGAGAGGAGGTTATTTTCATTATTGTGGTTTGATAATAAGAATGTCGGGGATAGAAATAAAAAAAAAGGGAAACACTATAAAAACAGATAAACAAGGAATAAAGTAAAATAGACCAATATATAAAGGAACAGATTGAAAAATATATAAAAATTGAACACAAGGTGGGGAAAAAAAAATACTTAGCTACTCATAACCTTAACCCACTTTCCAGGAGGCCAAGGAATTAGAAAGAAAGAAGAAGGAGGAAGAGGAGAAGGCTGCAAAGGCTAAAGAGGAAGGAGGAGAAGAGGAAGAAGGGAAGACTGAGAAGGTGAAGGAAGATGCAGAAGAGGAGGAAGAGGATATGACTAACATGGAAACAGTAGATGTAGCAGAAGAGGAAGAAGGAGAAGGAGAGGAAGAAGATGTGATGGCAGTAGCTGATGAAAGTGGTGAGAGAACGAAGAATGAGGAGGAGGAAGAGGAAGAAGGAGAACCAGAACATGAAGGAGAAGAGGAAGTAGAAGGTGAAGAAGAGGAAGAAGAGGAAGGAGGAGAGGAGAGAAGGAAGGAATCCCAGGTAAGGAAGATAGGTTTAATTGGTTGTATTGCTATTTTGTTCAATGACCTAACCTAACCTAAAATAATTCAACCTAACCTTAAATAGCCTAATGTAACCCCAGCTAAGAGTCACATACAAAAGGCAGTGCTAGTATTAGGAAATTGATCTTAAAACTAACAAAAAGAAGGAAGCTATTTCTTTATATTTCAATTTCTTTCTTTCCTATTTTCACTTCTTACGTGTGCAACATAATCAGATAAAACAGAGAAATAATTGTTACAGGAAGAGGAAGAGAAGATGGAGGAGGAAGCAGCAGAGGGTAATGAAGAAGAGGAAGAAGGAGAGGGAGAGGAGGAACACCAAGAGGAAGAGGTAGAAGGAGAGAATGGGGAAGAGGAAGACGAGGAGGAAGATGAGGGAATGATAGAAGGTCTAGAGGAGGAAGGAGAAGACTATTATGAGCAAAACAGGTGAGGATTTGCGGTAAATAATGAAAAATCTAATTATATTCATAAGGAAATGGTTTTGTCTTTGCTCAGTTATACATATGCAAAGATGGATTTCATATTTTTTAATCTTTTTTTTTTCTCTCTCTCTCCCTTTCTATTAACTCCAGCAGAGATGAAGGTGAAGGAGGTGAAGATGCATAAGGTAGAGTCTGGAGATAGAGAAAGAGTCACAAGAAAGGAAAGAAAAAATAGAGAGAACGGGAAAAAGGAGCCACAGGGAAAGGAAAGGAAGGAGGAGGGAGGAAAGGACACCAGGTAAATCCTACAAAACTCTCCCTCCTTCACTCCTACCTACCTACCTACCTACCCTCCTTTCTTCCTTCCTTTCCTTCAGACTCACTATAAGAAAGATCACCAAATTTTCACAATGTACCGAAGGAGAGAAGTCTTTTTACACCTTTTCTTTATAATTTTTTCCTATTGTATATATGTCCGAGTAGTAGTGAAAGGTCGAGTAAGAACTTAACCTTGATGATCCTTGGAGGAGGAGGTGTAGGGAGGGAGACAGCATCAGTTGAATATGAAGTGACAGGGGCAAATCATCAGCCCTGTTCTGCCCTCACCCCCTGATGTGCTGTGTTTGGGTGGATGTGGTCTTCTCTGGGTGTCTAGGGGCTAAGTGAGAGGAGTTTACATGTATGTGTGCGTGGCTGTGTGCGTATGTGTGTGTGTCATGTTAGCTACCCTCTTTTGGGGGGATAACGGATAGAGGTATGTTAGTGTATTTTTCATTTTTCTTTTCTCCTTCTCCCTATCTCATTTTTTTTATTTTTTATGTCCAAGATGTGGGCAAAGGAAGATTATTGTCTATGGAAATACATAGGAGGAGATGGGTCAGTGAGGGAGGAAGAGGATTGCATGATGGAATAGAGATTAATGGAAATAAGATATGGATTACATTATACATACATAGGAAACAAACTTGAGATTAATGGAAGGGCTGAAGACAAGTTAAGAAAAAGACATAGATTAAAACCAAACCATGTGCTGGAAAAATACACAGCACAAATAGATTAAAAAGAAAAGAAAAGAAATATCAAAGTGCTCAGTTAATTCACAGCTGAGGAAGTACTTAAAAAAAAAAGATAAGTAAACAGGAGACAAGAATAGGAGATCACTGTTGCTAGATTACTACACAAGCACTGTTAATAGACGTCAAAGGTGTATGAATGTTTATCAAAGTGTTGAAGGTATAGACAACGAGCAGCACAGAGGCATGAAGAGAGTCAAGCCTTCACACCCTTGTACAAATAAGAGTTTATTAACCACAACAATTTCATAAGTGTGTCGTTGATGGATTATGTTACCCAGCACGGATTACTGTTAGTAGAAAGCACATCAGCACCACAGGAGTTGATAATGAGGTCATGTGTTGTACTGTGTTCATGGCAGCTGTGGCTTAGGTGAGGGGAAGGACAGTAGCATGAAAATGAGAGGTGTATGTGTATGTGTTTGCAGGTAACTAAGTCAAGATAAGGATGTAGTGTGGATACAGTTAAGTTTCCCTTCAATGCTAGGAAATTAACACATCATATTACAAATGGACCATACCTAGGTAGCAAGTGTATTGTGTTTAGGATAGCACACTGCAGAACGGACACCTTTTGGAAATGTACGAATAACCTTCTATTTGTATAAATTTTTTTCGTTTTTATGCACCGGTGAATGTGTGCATTTTACTGAGAACTCTTTAAGGTGTAAGTGGCCAAGCAAATTGTATTAAATGTGAAACAGTCTGTTGTTACACCATACTGAATAAAGGCTATGAGTTATGGTGCAACTTTTAATCCCTGTGGTTGGGGCTACAAGAATACTACCAATGTGTTCCCTGTGGGTTGTACAAGGCGGCCAAATGGGACTGAAGGAGGGGAGGGGTCTGGGAAGCCACCCTATGTTTTCTCTCCTATAAAAACACAAGGTACAGAATGGGAGGATGTCTCTCAACCTAAATTGTCTTTTTCTAGCACACTCTAAAGCCCTAAGGAGTATTTAAGTCATATATATATATATATATATATATATATATATATATATATATATATATATATATATATATATATATATATATATATATGTATATATATAGACAGTCCTGTGGTGGGGGCTGCAAGGGTATTGTCACGCGTTCTCAGTGTATGGTATAAGTAAATATTTTAGTTGCTATAGTATGCAATCAGACACACTACGCAGTCTTGTAAATGACCTGTTGTTCGTTCACTCACTTTAGTATTCACGCAAAGTTAATTAATAAGGTATAATGGTATCTACTTTTTTTCTGTTTTGTATTTTCTCTCAGCACTGTATCACGCTATTATTAACCTCCATTAACCTCCAGGAATTTATAGCCAAAAAGGTGAATTTGAAACAGATAAAAATTGGGTCGGAGATAATTGGCTGAGAGCTTAAAAAAAAGGGGAAAAAAAAGTTTGAACGACCTTGAATAATGAGAAGACTGCAGAGGTGAAGTCAAGTTTTCCTTACTTATAAATCAGAGTGTATCTACCTTAATAATTGTTGGGTAATATATTTTGTTATTGAATATGTTCTTGTATATATCTCAATGACATTAAACCCAATGAAAAAAAAAAAGGTGTTAGTTGAGTATAATGAATAAATTAATTAAGTTCATAACACCTAATTTCAGACAAAAGTTGACGTATTAAACTTAACCTTTTGTGAAGCTATATTCTGATTTTTAACATTCTACTCTATACAAATAAAAGAAGACGAGGACGAATTGAAGAGAAAATAAATAAATCAAAATGGAAGTGAGAGTCCAAAATGAGATAGATTAATGAAGGTCTTAGAAGGATTTGAAACGTGGAAGCCAGAGGAAATTAACTCATGCAAATCTCGCTTCTTCCTTCTCAAACTTTTCATTCTCTCTCTCTCTCTCTCTCTCTCTCTCTCTCTCTCTCTCTCTCTCTCTCTCTCTCTCTCTCTCTCTCTCTCTCTCTCTCTCTCTCTCTCACCTTCATCTGCATCTCATCTCTTGCATCACTTTCCTTTTTCCTTCGTTGGGGTCAAATTTATGGGGTTTCTAAAGTAAATTTTCGTTCTGAAATGTTTTTTTTTTCTAATTAATTACATAATATATTTTGTGGAATTATAAAGTGGATATAGTGGTGAAAAAAATGGATTACTGTTATATTTGAAGTGCCTTTGTGTGTGTGTGTGTGTGTGTGTGTGAGAGAGAGAGAGAGAGAGAGAGAGAGAGAGAGAGAGCGTCCTTTAGGCTAGACCAAGGGTAAGCTAAGGAAAGCTTCCCCTCTTAAATTCATGCCTTATCTCTCTTAGTCTACGGAGAAAGAGAGACAGACAGACAGACAGACACAAAGAGAGAGAGAGAGAGAGAGAGAGAGAGAGAGAGAGAGAGAGAGAGAGAGAGAGAGAGAGAGAGAGAGAGAGAGAGAGAGAGAGAGAGAGAGTTTATCCTCACTTCCTCACAAACTTGCAATCACTGTCATCATCTTTACTATCTCCATGTCAATACAAAACTACCATCTCTCTCTCTCTCTCTATCTCTCTCTCTCTCTCTCTCTCTCTCTCTCTCTCTCTCTCTCTCTCTCTCTCTCTCTCTCTCTCTCTCTCTCGGAAACGACTCTATTGGCAGATCTGGGGTCACGACGCTGAGAGAGAGAGAGAGAGAGAGAGAGAGAGAGAGAGAGAGAGAGAGAGAGAGAGAGAGAGAGTATTGGTTATTGGTGAATTATTCTCTTTGCAGACCCACTGGTTCACTTTCTTATTCATTCATTTTACATGCGTGTGTGTGTGTGTGTGTGTGTGTGTGTGTGTGTGTGTGTGTGTGTGTGTGTGTGTGTGTGTGTGTGTGTGTGTGTGTGTGTGTGTGTGTGCGTAGAGATAATATTGTGTCGTGGAGGTGAGGAAACTAGTTTTTATTCCTTCATCATGAGAGAGAGAGAGAGAGAGAGAGAGAGAGAGAGAGAGAGAGAGAGAGAGAGAGAGAGAGAGAGAGAGAGAGAGAGAGTTGTATTTCATTGGGTATATTCATAGACAAACATTCTTTCATGTATCTTAAAACACTATTGTGATCATTACTATCATTACTATTATTATTATTATTATTATTATTATTATTATTATTATTATTATTATTATTATTATTATTATTATTATTACTATTATGGAGAAGGAAGAAGGGAGGAAGGAAGAGAATCAGGGAAGAAGGGAG
>JAXIVD010009683.1:0-10000 GCA_036785275.1 Cancer borealis | reverse complement strand
TGCCATGACCTCTCCAACAATCTCTCTCTCTCTCTCTCTCTCTCTCTCTCTCTCTCTCTCTCTCTCTCTCTCTCTCTCTCTCTCTCTCTCTCTCTCTCTCTCTCTCTCTCTCTCTCTCTCTCTCTCTCTCTCTCTCTCTCTCTCTCTCTCTCTCTCTCTCTCTTCTCTCTCTCTCTCTCTCTCTCTCTCTCTCTCTCTCTCTCTCTCTCTCTCTCTCTCTCTCTCTCTCTCTCTCTCTCTCTCTCTCTCTCTCTCTCTCTCTCTCTCTCTCTCTCTCTCTCTCCTCTCTCTCTCTCTCTCTCTCTCTCTCTCTCTCTCTCTCTCTCTCTCTCTCTCTCTCTCTCTCTCTCTCTCTCCCTCTCTCTCTCTCTCTCTCTCTCTCTCTCTCTCTCTCTCTCTCTCTCTCTCTCTCCTTCTCCTCTCTCTCCTCTCTCTCTCTCTCTCTCTCTCTCTCTCTCTCTCTCTCTCTCTCTCTCTCTCTCTCTCTCTCTCTCTCTCTCCAAACAATACGGTATTTGCAGATATTTTTTTACCTCCTTTTTCTTTCAGTCTTGTTTTGTTCCTCAACGTATCTCGAATGTGGTTGAATTGTACTACTGTTTTGTGTCCTTCATAATTTTTTTCCCCTCCTTCGGGTACAAACAATCTTTGAGTGTTGTCATTGTGTATTCCTCGCAGCGTCGTCCCTTAAAAGGCTGTGAATTAAGCTTTGTTGTATATTTTGTTAGTGCTATTACGAGAGAGAGAGAGAGAGAGAGAGAGAGAGAGAGAGAGAGAGAGAGAGAGAGAGAGAGAGAGAGAGAGAGAGAGAGAGAGAGAGAGAGAGATTGAGATTCTGTTATATGCCTACCTGTTCCATTGTAATCTAGGCACAATCCAGATAGATCACAATTAGGGTTTCTATCGTCTATTGTGGATCTTGTCTCACGTCGTTGTCCTGTCTGGTTCAAGGTCGGTGCGTCGCGTGCTTCCCTAAACACCAAATCCTGGAACACTATAAATACCTGTCTGTTTGCGTCATAATCAAGGACAAATTGCCTACCTTGCCAAGAGGACCACGGAGCATGTAACCCAATTAAGTGTGTGATTAAGTTGTCTCGAAACTTAAGTACTTTAATGAAGAATCTGGAAGAAAACTGTTTTTTCTTATACACTGAATTTCCTTGATTCTTACTCAGTGTGTCTGCGATTTTGCAAGTAGCTTTGATAGACGAGTTTAGGAATAATTATGCAAGAGAAGTTAACGTATGCAAATTAGCTACCTTGTTTATCTTCTAGGTGAGAGCAAAGAGCATTCATCGGATCGAAATGTTACTTGGAAGTGAGAAAGACATCATTTCACACCAGCTGGAGACACACTGCAATGGCACCCACTTGCAGCACATTAGAGTGATAATTAACGCTACTCTCGTTCATCTCAGTGACCTTAATAACATCCTAAACTCTGTGGACATGGCCCTCATTAATATTCCAGCAGCCGCCATCCCATTATTAATAGGACACACTTAATGATGAGCGGAGTTACTTTATGATACGCTGCACCTCCACCACCACCAGCTGTCCTTGCTTCCTTCCTTCCTTCCTGCCGGTGCTGCCTCCCCCCATGGTCGTGTTTTATGCTGTGTTTATGGTTGCTTCATGAACCCAGGGATAAATATCTTCCAGTCTTGCCTTGGAGTCTACGGTACAAAGGTTGTCTCCATAGGAATAATGTTTAAAACCCATAATGCACTTGGAATGGTTATGAGATACGCATGTCCTTCCTTTAGCTATAAGAGGCTTTATCAAAGGTTTAGATTGAGGAATATGAAGAAGGATAAATGAATAACTCCTTGGTAGTGTTTTGAAAGGATATGTTGTCAAAGAGCAAATTCAAGCGCAGGACATAAACCCTCAATCGTAAACATAGTGAAAGGAGCAAGTTCCCGCAAACATCTAAATCTTCTAAAACCGAGGTTGTAGCTCATGCAATACTTTACTTCCCACCTCACGTTGACTTACCTCAATGGGCTGCTCCTTAAGGCACTCAACATTAGTCCCCGTGGGAGAGCCTTGTGCTGTACCTCAACTTCACAAATCAACACACTCCGAGCACTGTCTCATTCTATACAAACACGTACGTATGTAGAGGAAAAAAATATAGTCACCTCCACCCATTTGTCAGGTAAAGGTGGATGGCAGGTGGGTAGATATAATAGCTTTACCCACAAACTTTTCTAGGTTAAAAGGGGGAAAGACGAGGTTAGCTGGTGGATGAAAATATGAACTAACGCATCCAGCTGTATACTTCTACGTGGTGGTCTTGCTGAAGCCATTACTAGCGGGAGAAGGACATTATGTGACCTCCTTTCTCCTTACAAAACTTTAAGAGAAGGTTTAATGCGTAAGATTTCATGCCTGTGCCGCTGCGTGATAGGAGAGGCACCTTGATGGAGCTGCGTCTTTATCTGGTGTGTCGGTGGAGTTCGTGTGCATGGCGACGTGAGGCGTTTTAAGTGTGTGTGAACCTGAAGGAAGATTGGAAGGTAAAAATAGAGCATGCATGTCGCTCGATGAAAATGGATGATAGCTGCTGCCATTATAATGTGATGGCTTTGAGAGAGGTGGAAATAACACACACACACACACACACACACACACACACACACACACACACACACACACACACACACACACACACACACACAGACACACACACACACACACACACACACACACACACACACACACACACACACACACACACACACACACACACACATGTAATACGAGCATCGAGTTTTAGCAGAATAAAGCCTCCGTCAGTATTTCCTTCCAGTCTCTCTCGCTTCTCCATCTCCATCTGGCTGGTGGTTGTGTTCCGCCACAACGTTGTTACAACAATTGTCCTCATGTGTTTTTTTCCTCTCTCTTCATCCATTCCACGTGAGGTGCTTCGGACCAATGGCATTTGCATTTTTTCTTTTTTTTTCATTGTATCGTGTCCTTGACCAAATACATACATCCTCTTGGGTGAAATTGTCATTTTGTTTTACATATTTTTTAGAATATTTATGTATGTTTTTCTTCATTGTAAGTTATTTTTTTAACCTAATTTTTAAGGTTCAAATGTCTTCGAAAAAATTGGTGTGAGTTCTTGAATACGTATATTTGCTGATAGTCTTCATTTTTATGGTACAGTAATTGTCTTTGTTATGGCTTCTCTTAGCACCTGCGAACCTTTATGTTGTGCTTCACTTTTTACTAAACCCTTGAACCACCATCATCCCTCCTGAAGCAGCGAGTGTAAAATTAATACAATACTTTGGTACTTGTGGAAAAACACTTCACCACTTAGTATGAAAAATTAATAATGTCTAATTGCCTTGACTACCTACAAGTCTCATTTTCTTAATTTCTTTCATTTCTCATAACAATACAATATTTTCTTT
The DNA here is from genome assembly GCA_036785275.1 of Cancer borealis. NCBI lineage: Eukaryota > Metazoa > Arthropoda > Malacostraca > Decapoda > Cancridae > Cancer > Cancer borealis. The sequence continues at coordinate 6,569 of JAXIVD010009683.1, read as the reverse complement.
CCTTCATACATCATTATATTATGTTAATGTTAACACAACGCTCTTGTTTTCATATTCACTGAGATGTGGTGATTATCTTCTTTGTACATCGCAGTTGCTTTTAATAAATTGTCTTTGTGTTTCTTAGTACTAGGCTAGAAAATACTAAAAGGAACTGCAAACTTTGCTGTCTATTCATGTTATACTTTTTCTACGTACAGCGGCGAGGGAGGAAGTGATCGCTAATACCTGACGCAGCAGTTTAATGAAAGAAGGAAGGAAAGGAAGGAAGGAAGGAAAAGTTATCATGTACAAAACAAACATTTCTCTTGGTTTTCTTCTCCCTCGACGTTCATGTTTCTACTTTCCTGCTAAATCTTGTTAGTATAATAGGACGCTAGAATTTTTTTTTACATTATTTTTCTTGTAATATCTCGAAAGTGTTGCTTAGTGGGAATTGAAGCGAGCTATGTTTCAGCTCGTGGAAGGAAATCTGAGGAACGTGAATCAAGGATGGGAGGCACAGGTCCCTGGAGAGAATTCGAGCCTCGACTTCAAAGGTTATATGGAAAGAGGAAGTAGTGGTGATAACTGTGTGTGGTGATGGTGTTGGTAGTATGAATAGTAGCAGTAGCAGCTGGGATAGTAGTAGTGGTAGTGTTTATAGCAATAGTACCTCGTGTGTGTGTGCGTGTGCGTGTGCGTGTGCGTGTGCGTGTGTGTGTGTGTGTATGTGTTTTGTGTGTGTGTGTGAAAATAACAAGTTGATGAAGATGGAGAAGCAGATGAAGATAAAGAAGAAGATGAAGAAAACGAAGAGGAGAAGAAGAAAACGGATAAATATAAAAATAAAGATAAATGCAAATAAAGTGGAAAAGAAAAGTTGAAGAAAGAACAGAAAAAGGAGAAGGAAGAGGAGGAGAAGAAGAAGAATCACCTTTCATGCTACAGCTTTTATAATAATATGGTTTTTTTCCACGTGTCTGCAAGGTTGTGATGTGTGTGTGTGTGTGTGTGTGTGTGTGTGTGTGTGTGTGTGTGTGTGTGTGTGTGTGTGTGTGTGTGTGTGTGTGTGTGTGTATGTGTCTATGTGTGTGTGTGTGTGTGTGTGTGTGTGTGTGTGTGTGTGTGTGTGTGTGTGTGTGTGCGCGCGCGCATGCGTGTTGCTTTTCCAAACGAGAAAAATTTATTATTACTTTCTTTTACACGTGATTTACATGACAAAGATCAATTTTCGTAATTTCTTTTTGATATTGAAATTATTCACGGTAGGCAAATCTTTTTTTATTGCTAACAGCGAATACACATTTTTTTCAGCTGTTAATCCTCTGAAACAGTCACATGGAAAAGCAATATAATAGGTTGCCAGTAAAAAGCTTTTGATATGTTAAATATTTCTTTTTGTTAAACTAAATTGTGTGGTTTTCATTTGATTTTTCTCTTGTTTTAATGGAGATTTTTCATCAATAAGTGTTTTGTTTTAGAAGAATGATACAGGAATTATTTAGTTCCAGCAATACTATGCAATTACAGACAATTGTTTATGTATTTAAAATTTTGTAAGACATGCATTTGGAAAAATACGCATATAATATTATTTACAAATCTACAGCAATATCATTATTGAGAGTTAATTTTTGTTTGACATTGAGATAGAGTAAAGTGTATTTATTAAATAAGATACATTCAATTTTGTATTAGCTTGAAGGAAGATCATAGAGAACCTGAATATTGATTAACATTGAAGAGATAAAACTCAATAAAAATAAACTCCTGAATGTAATATGCAAAACCTCAATTGACCCATTACACTATTTTCACAGTCAACAACTTTTCCAATTCCCTGCGGCTATGTGTAGAGTGCCAGACGAATTGAAGAAAAAAAACAGACCTGTATAAATGCGTCAAACCATCGCATCAAATAAACCAAATCCACAACGTAAACTGACGTAAATAATGGACGCCTCTACCCTTCAAAGACACTCGTCAAAACCCAGTCTTAGATACACTAAATATCTTACAACAAACAGCCAGGACCTTGCACTCTCTCCATCCTTCCCTCTTTGTAAGATAATGCCTTTCTCTGCGGGCGAGAGGAAAACACAAGCACAAGGAGTTAAGAGAAGAGGAGATTAGAGGAAGAAGCGACACGAGAGGAACAGGATTTGAGTGAAGGGAAACTCTGCGACACAAAGGTTACATTAAAATCATCACTGAAACGCAAGACACCGATCCTCTCCCCTCCGAAAAACACACGTACTGACGAGGTGTTTTGGGGAGAAGGAGGTGATAAGGGAGATCACGGCGGTGGTAATGAGCAGGCAAGAGGAGGAGGAGGAGGAGGAAGAGGAGGAAGAGGAGGAGGAGGAGGAGGAGGAGGAAGAAGACCAGGAGCATCAGCAAAAGGAGTTGAGGTGATGATAATTATCTGTTAATCCAATCCTTAACACAGCCTTGTTGGGTTAAGGTTCTTGTGTGCTTTATTGATTGTGTTCTTTTCTTAGTCATTATAGTGGTGTTTGTTTTACGTATTTATACACTCTCTCTCTCTCTCTCTCTCTCTCTCTCTCTCTCTCTCTCTCTCTCTCTCTCTCTCTCTCTCTCTCTCTCTCTCTCTCTCTCTCTCTCTCTCTTTCATTTAGTATTTAGACGTTGGTTGATACGTACATGAAGATCCATTGAAATATGTATATCTTCCCTCGGAGCAATTCCATGGGAGGAGAATGGACCAAGACTAATGGACGCAAAAGTCGCATTCAGTATTCCCCCTTGGCATTTAGCAAGCAAATGCAACGTTGGCTACATTACAGTCAACAAAGTGTGCGTAATTTAAAAGATATATGCGTATGTGTACCTGGTGGGGATCAAGGGAACTGTGTGGTCTGAATTTGTCATAATCCTTGGTACTTTCTTACTTCTTACTTCTTATTTATTTATTTATTTATTTTTTTTTTCATCTATATGTCTCTTTATATCTCTTTATCCCGTGTTCTTGTCTCCTAAGGCAACTGAATTATTTATGCTTAATCTCACTGTGAAAAGTAATGGTATGAAATTTAGATTTAGTCTCACACAGCTGGAGTTCACTAAAGTCTTTCCTCAACAACAATGTTTCTAAAGTGGAATATTCTCTCTCTCTCTCTCTCTCTCTCTCTCTCTCTCTCTCTCTCTCTCTCTCTCTCTCTCTCTCTCTCTCTCTCTCTCTCTCTCTCTCTCTCTCTCTCTCTCTCTCTCTCTCTCTCTCTCCAGGCACTTGAAACATGGATAATTAATGGGTTATTCTCAGACGTGCATCTTCACTCTTTGAACTCCGCTTCTGCTGCATAACACTTATGAGCGACGTGGATGTAGTTTCATCTGTATCCGTGTCAAGTGCATGTAGATAGGATTATTCTGTGTATGAAGACGCATCGTGTAGCATAAAGAAAGACTTTTTTGTGTGTCTCTGGGAATGGTAGATTGTGGGAAGAAAAGAAAGCGAGAAAGAAAGAAAGAGAAAATTGATAAACAAAAAAAAATTGTTGCTGGGAACAGAAACGAATTGGGAGAAAAATGGTGAGGTAGACAGGAAGGAGAGAAAAGAGAGAAAAAGGGGACGTAAATAGGAAGCAAAAGAAAGAGTGTAAAAAAGGGAGACGGTTAAGAGTGAAAAGAAAAACGGAGAAGTACACAAACAGAAAGCGAAACGAGTGGAAGAAAAGAAGGAAAAAGGTGAAAAATGTATTGCTGGGAAACCCGAGGGAGCACTGCAATCAGAGGAAAACTGTAGCAATGAAGAACAGTTGCTATGGAAGGTTGTTGATAGCAGGTATTCCCCACATGAAAGGGGAGACGCGCCCCCTAGCATCAATTTCCCTCTGTTGTGTAATGAACAAGATTGCCGTAACGAATACCACCACACAAAGAAGATATTATAATGGGAATATAAACTGCTATATTAATCTCCTTCTATTGTTGTAAATAGTAAGTGAACCAGAGTTATTTTCTTACTGTAAATACACGTTTTATGCAATTAATCTACATAAGTGCTTGTATAGATGAAAAATAAAGAGTTGTTTGTAAAGATAACTCCTGACGTTTATTTCCAAAGGTGTGTAAAGGTGCACATGTTGTCGACTTGATTCACTGTGTACTAAAACAAAACATATACATATTGTCCTCTGCATGGATGTGTATTTTTTTAATCTTTTTTTATAGATTAAATTGAATTAACACAAGGGTGAGAGAGGCAGGGAATATCACGCTGGACAACTGCCTCAACCATACACGCGATGGATACACCGGTAATAACCATAACTTTTTTTCGTCATACAACAAAACAAACAGAGGTTACCTGTTCCAGCCTTCCATAAAAAAAAAAGGAAAACACTCGCATGCCAATAAAAACAGTACGACATATCACAAGCTAGTGCACCCTCCCGTTACTCGAAGTGGTGTGTGTGTGTGTGTGTGTGTGTGTGTGTGTGTGTGTGTGTGTGTGTGTGTGTGTGTGTGTGTGTGTGTGTGTGTGTGTGTGTGTGTGTGTGTGTGTGTGTGTGTGTGTGTGTGTGTGTGTGTGTGTGTGTGTGTGTGTGTGTGTGTGCGCATGTGTGTTTGTGTGTGTCATGCTAAAGCCCACACGTCACTCCCTTGAGCACTGTTCTTCCCACCCACCACGTGTAAACAAGCTGGAGTGTTTGCAGCACGTGTTTTTTTTCCCTCCACGTGGAATGGACTTGCACGGTGTCGGTAAACCAAGGAAACTTTATTTTGTTTACTCCTCGCGTCAGGGATTACCAGAGCGTGTTTCGAATAGTGGGGAGGTGTGTGTTTGTTTTTGCTATCGTGATTCAGTTCATTTTTATTATATTTCTCATCGTTTCATGTTTTGTTTTCTTTGTTTCATCTTCATTCTGGTTTGTATTACGCTCAGGTTTGCACACTCGCTTTGCTCCTTTGTCTGTCTCGCATTCTAGTAAACAGTCAAGTCTTACTCTTGAGGATGAAAGAAAACTCTTGTTTGGGTCTTTAGAAACTCAAGATCTTCCTCACTCCAGCCCTTCTACCTCTTCCTTCCTTTTTGCTCTCTGTCCCTCACTCCTTCTCTCTCCTTCCTCTTCATTCCTCATCCGCCTCCTCAGCTTACCAATTAGCTTCATGACTCCTCCAGTGCCTTCATCAGGTTACTGTAGCTATATCGTACCTATGTTGTACCAAGGACGGATCCAGTACCTCTTTGACTGGGGAGCATCATGAAACAAAAATTACACATTTGTCGAGACATGTATATATGGTATTTGAAACAAGAAAATACGCACACACACACACACACACACACACACACACACACACACACACACACACACACACACACACACACACACACACACACACACACACATACACACAGATATATATATATATATATATATATATATATATATATATATATATATATATATATTTAGTTTTATGATGAATAATAGCACAAGTGTTGTGACGAACATCTTTATTCTCAAACGTTTCGGAGACTCAATTCTCCATCTTCAGTGAATCTAAAATGAAGATCTTATTTCTAAATAATTAAATCTAAAACAATTAAGGAAATATATGTAATATAAAAAATTATAAAAGACACATAAGACATTAAAAACATTGCGAATATAAAATCGGGCAAACTGTTAAATTAGTTACTTGAGAATGTTATACAAATACAACTATCAATATCTAAAATGAGTGATAAGCTTAAACGAGGTTTTGATGTAAAATTATATGGAGAAGGGGAACAATTGTACCTGATTAAGATTATTGTGTATAGAGTTGGGAAGCAGAACTCGAACCGTTGAGGCATGGTTTGAGTTTGCGAATGAGAAGTGATTCGGCGGTGAGGAGGTCAGTGGAGTTACTGTAAGAGGTTAGTACCTCGAAGTCTGTGATAGAGAAAGGATGGTCATTATGGTGAGAATGATCTCTTATTGCGGAAAAAGATGGATTGGCTATCCAATTACCTGTTCGAGTGGATTTACCTTGGTGTTCACGTACTCTGTGAAACAGCCAACGTGAAGTCGAGCCCACGTATCTAGCGTTGCAGCTAGAACAAGTAAACTGGTATACCAACTCTATACACAATAATCTTAATCAGGTACGATTGTTCCCCTTCTCCATATAACTTTATATCAAAACCTCGTTTAAGCTTATCACTCATTTTAGATATTGATAGATGTATTTGTGTAACATTCTTAGGTAACTAATTTAACAGTTTGCCCGATTTTATATTCGCAATGTTTTTAATGTCTTATGTGTCTTTTATAATTTTTTATATTACATATATTTCCTTAATTGTTTTAGATTTAATTATTTAGAAATATGATCTTCATTTTAGATTCATTGAAGATGGAGAATTGAGTCTCCGAAACGTTTGAGAATAAAGATGTTCGTCACAACACTTGTGCTATTATTCATCATAAAACTAAGATTCCAAGAGGATTACCCATCACCCAAATATATATATATATATATATATATATATATATATATATATATATATATATATATATATATATATATATATATATATACATATATATATATATATATATATATATATATAT
>JAXIVD010009682.1:10000-14880 GCA_036785275.1 Cancer borealis | reverse complement strand
GGAACACAAATAAATGGAAATGATGGAAAATGCAACGAAACGAAGGAGAGAGAAAACAGATAAGAGTGAAGATTAGTGAGAAAGGAAAAAAATTAAATGTGCAACTAAAAGATGAAAAAAAAAAGAAGATAAAATAGGAATTAGAGGAACTCCGACAAAACCATAAAAAAAAAGAAAAAAAAAATATATCGATTACTATATTAAAAATAAAATTCAAGTCATTCAATTAATTACTTCACATCGAAAATAAAAATAAAAAATAATAAAAATCAAATAATTCACTAACTAATAATAATAAATAATAATAAAATAAAAACTAAAAAAAACAACTGGATAATACAATTCTTGGTGATATATATTTCCAACAATTAACGATATAATAATAATAATAATAATAATAATAATAATAATAATAATAATAATAATAATAATAATAATAATAATGTGACCATTTTATAAAAGTTTGTAGATAAAAAAAACCAAAAAACTATAGAAATTCAATAGTGACAAGATTGTGAATGAAAAAAAAAAGAGAAAGTAGATATTTTGATGATGTTGTTTGTTCAGTTTAGTTTGATGGGTTGGAGGAAGAGGAGGAGGAGGAGGAGGAGGAGGAGGAGGAGGAGAAGAGGAGGAGAAGGAGGAGGAGAGGAAGAAGTAGGAATCACATAACAGCAATACATAAAATAATAACTTAATTGGTCCAGACGATACAACTTAAGAGGAGGAGGAGGAGGAGGAGGAGGAGGAGGTAGAAGAAGAGGAAGATAATATAAGAAGGTTCTACACTTTTTCAATTGGTTACATACACTTGCAGTAAAAATACCCCATTGAATTTCTGGAATAATTTAAACAAAGAATAATATATAGAGAGGATCGTGCGAATCTATGTCTCTTCGTGCGTCAAGATGAATAATAATAATGATAATAATGATAATAATGATAATAATAATAATAATAATAATAATAATAATAATAATAATAATGATACTAATAAGATTAATAACAATTGTAGGGTCTAACAGAGAAGAAAAATCTTAATTCATATGATAAACAACAATTTTCCGACCCTTCTCTCTCTCTCTCTCTCTCTCTCTCTCTCTCTCTCTCTCTCTCTCTCTCTCTCTCTCTCTCTCTCTCTCTCTCTCTCTCTCTCTCTCTCTCTCTCTCTCTCTCTCTCTCTCTCTCTCTCATACGGAAATAACTTAGTAGAATGGACTAAATACAAGACTAAGGCAGGTCATACAGGATTAGGCCATGTAATTGTAATTAACTTAACGACTACTAAAATATATTATCATTACTAAGAATAAAAGAAAATGATATCACACTCAGTTTTCCTTCGAAGGCGTTTCAAGGGGGACTCCAGCATCCCGCACTACACAGGGGGAGGCGAGGAGGACTATGGCGAAGGGGATAATATTACACGGATATACAGTATATATAAAATCATGAAGGCGAGTAACTGAGAAAATATAAAGTGAAAAAAAAAAAGGTTTCCCCGCATATATTTTTTTCGAGCACGTATGAAAAGCGAGTGAATTTAATTAACAATCCTATCAGAGTGGTTTGTCAAAAAAAAATTAATCGATTATTTTTTTTAGGAGCCATCAATTCTTTCCAATATATCACCACATAGGGATGCGTTTAGGAAATCACACACGTATTTACCAAGCAATACTAAGCTTCATAGACTCAACAACAGAAGCTTCGACACGAAACTTCTCTTAAATATTCTTTCTGGCCCCGTAAGAAAAAAAAAAAAAAAGAAAAAAAAAAAAATCTCACCTACAGAACCACATCTACAAGCGGTATACGTTCTCTTTATTTACTAATTCGGTCAAAGCAACGAGAATCTCATGCATATTCACAACAATAAGACGATAACACGTAAATCTAAACCAATAAATTAATACTACTTTCATCATGGGGAAGAGAGTGCATCAGTGTTTGCAAAATCATTCAGCGGGTTATAACTCCTCTTATTCTTGTGTGTTGAGAGGATAATCTTGGGTCTGAACGTATCTCAGGTGAAAATTGAAGCGTAGGAGACAGCTGACACTTGTATCTGGGATGTATAACCGAGGATATCAAACACGAAGAGGCTGCAGAAACGAGGGCAACCACCTTCACATAGCATCGTTAGTCAGCCATACGTCAACTAAATAATGATAATAATAATAATGATAATGATAATAATAAAAAACTCTTAACAGAATCTTAAAACAGCCAATTCAACGTAAAGGAAAGGGAGGAGGAGGAGGAGGAGGGGAAGGGAGGGCATGACAGAAAGGGTACAATTGGTAATATAACCATAGTGTCGGCAAAGTTTCAAGAAGGAAGACAAGAAGGGATGGAAACCAGCGTCAGACTCATCCCTCTCTCACCCTTCCCTTGACCCCTTCAGTCAGACTTCCTTACACCGTGACCAATGGATGTATAATAAACCTAACTGAATAAGGATCTTAGGAATGGAGGAATTGGGAATGGGAATCTGAGGGGGTTCTGTTGGGGAGGAGGGGGAGGTGGCGGCCTGAAGATAGGACCTGAGGGTTGGATGGGCGGCAGAGGGGGACGTGGGCGTTGTGGAATGGACTGTGGAAGTGGAGGAGGTTGGTGAGGTGGTGGGGGTGGCGGAGTGAGACCTTCATTAAAGATATTCGTGGGAGGCCGAGACTGTGGTTGCTGCGGCTGTGGTTGAGGCTGAGGCTGTGGTTGTTGTGGTTGCTGTGGCTGTTGCTGTGGGGGTCTGTTAGGGTCAAGAATGTTCCCGCATTGCGCCCGACAAACGCTATCTCGCAGGATTTCGTCGAGGCCAAAGCGAGACCGGAGTTCGAAGCAGTTGACCTTGAGCGTTTGGCATTGAGGTCCAGAGGGTGTGCAGGAGCAGAGGGTGCAGGGCGTGGGGGTCCGCGCCACGCCCAAACCCACGGCCTCGTTCCCTATGACGCAAGTGCTAGTGTCTCGCCACAGCTGCAGGTTGACGCTGGCCACGGCGGCGCAAGGCACACGAGGATTCCTAATGGTTGTGAAGGGTGAGTATACATGATGACACACACACACACACACACACACACACACACACACACACACACACACACATACACACACACACACACACACACACACACACACACACACACACACACACACACACACACACACACACACACACACACACACACACACACACACACACACACACACACACACTGATAGGGTGAGGGCATGCAATCTAAAATACACACAGAGACTCTAACACAAATCTAAATTCTATTCCTCTCCTTCCCATTATTTTTCTCTCTATCACTTACAAAAATATTACAGTCACTACTACTACTACTACTACTACTACTACTACTACTACTACTACTACTACTACTACTACTACAACTACAATTACACCCACAAATACAGCCATTACTACTCACAGGAAGTCGTGGGGCATATCGAAGACGCCTCTCTGTATCTGTTCCACCACATCGCAGTTATGACAGACTAGGGAAGCCATGGTCACCTTACGGATATCGGCAAGCTGCTCCTCATTGAAACGCAGGTGTGGGTTGGATGTCTCGTACCTGTAGAAGGGAAGACACGGGTGAGGGAAGGAAGAGATTGAGTGATGAGGGTAAGGGAGTGAGTGATGGAGGGAGGTATAGAGTGAGGATGAAGTGGAGGTGAAGGAGGGAAGATGAGGTAAGGAGGATGGGTATAAATGGGATTCATGAGAGACATAGAGACTTGTAAAATAACAGACAGATAGATTAACAGACTGGCAGACATTCAAAGACACAAGAGAGACAAAAATACGATGGGAATGAACGCACACATGAAAAAAAAAAAAATTTAATATAACGACACATTAGCAAGACTTTTGACAAGGATAAACACACACACACACACACACACACACACACACACACACACACACACACACACACACACACACACACACACACACACACACACACACACACACACACACACACACACACACACACACACTCACCAGAATCGGTCACATTTTCTGAGGAAGGAGAACTGAAGACCAATGACGCAGCCAAAGGTGGGGCCAATGATGCCTCCCTGCAGCGGGGTCTCACACAGGCCGCCCGTGAACAGGTCAATGTCTTCAACACTCTGGTACACCTGCAGAAGCCACACAACACGTTACATACATACATAACCATCCCAGTCATCCTTACGTTACACATCTAAGCCTTTCGTCCTTCACAACTTTCTTCCCTCTTATCCTTCAGCTCTTAGACTGTTCATTTAATACTCTTAACTTTCCTACACAGTCTATATCTTATTAATGGGTTTGTATTCTAACTCATGCCCTTAGTAAGTTCTCCTTTTAAACCGTAATACCTTAGTTCCTTTCTATTTTATTATAATACTTTATTTATCAAAGTTAGAGCCTTAATCTTTCTGTTTTAATTTATATCATCTAGTCCTATAACTCTCTGATACATCCTCGTCTCATCTACATCCTTTGTATTCTCTTATCGTCTATCCTATCACTCTCTCCTTCCTTCGCATATCCCTAGCAGCTACCTAACCACACCCTGACATCCTATTACAGCACCATCACCCTTACTCACCCTCTGTAGCTTTTCAATTAACTCTGGCTTGATCTCGCGGCTTAGATCTTGGAAGGTTCTCGCTCTCTTCAGGTTGCAGACAGCGCGGTACTCGTTGTAAGACCTGATGCCGTGTTCTCGTCCTCGCTGGATGTTGAGTGCTGCGAGATCGAGGCCGGAGAAAGGCACAGTGGCGTCCTCGAAGAGATGGTTAGTGATCTCCTCTGTCAGGAAGTTGTCAAGAGTTTCCATGGGCGTGGAGATGAGGCCTCGAACTAGCTCGTCAATCATCTGGAA
>JAXIVD010009682.1:0-7500 GCA_036785275.1 Cancer borealis | reverse complement strand
GAAAGAGAGAGAGAGAGAAAAAAAAAAAAGAAGAAAAAAAAAAATGAGAGAGAACTTACTTGTGGGAGAAGAGGCTTTCCGCGGATGGGATGTCTAGTCACGTTGAGGAATCCTGGTTGGTCTGCCCTCAGTTCCCTCGCCTCGCACAGCTCCTGGCCGTAGATGTGTGACGCGTCCAGGAAGGCGGTGTTCTGGTTGATCTGTTCGCGGGGACCAAGAGTCTGCTGGCCTGGGAGGGACCTGGAGGGGCGAGGAGGGGATGAGGGTGAGGTTATGATGTATGGAGAGAAAGTATTATGGATGAAGAAAAAATAATTACAACTGTACATCCAGTCTGTGACCTGGAGTAGTGAGGTGACAGTACCTGGTGAAGGCAATGCAGAAGGGCCTTCCGGAGGAGATGTTGACGGCGGGGTAGTAGGGGTCATGGCTGGGGACTGGGATGGGCCAGCACTCTGGATGGACGCGCTGCTGAGCCTCGCAGTCCCGGCAGTCAAGGATGGAGTTCTGGAAACCTTTGTTGACAGGCGTGAAGGTGATGTCGTGGTCCAGGAACTGCCCGAATTGCATTACCATGAGGGTGTAGCGGGCGTGTGGGTGGGAAATGTCATTGTGAATAGTGGTGGAGATGGTGCGTGGCGATGGCAGTGAGTCACCGGACACCGACCTGGTTCGAGGCGCTGATATACCTTCGTCGTAGCCAGCGGGCAACATTCGTGCGAACACAGTGTTCGAACGGCCAAAGTCTGGTCGCCGTAAGTTGTTGCAGTGGCCGCTGATGGTGCGGTAACGGTTGCGTGCATCGCATGCACGGTGTTCTTCGGTTTCACGACATGAACGGATGAGAGGTGCGGGCGGCACGAGGCCAGAGATATCTACGGACGGCAGATTGAAGTCAAGGGAATCAAACTCGTTGCCAAGGCCTTGGATCTGACGGCGGACACGGCGGTCATGCATGATGGTAATAAGCTCTTGGCTGGTGGCCTCCAACAGCACTGAGGTGTTGGCAAGCACCAGTGAGGTCGGGTTGGGCTTGTTGTTTGCGTAAGCAGACCCTGCGGGAGACTTGGACCCAGCCACAAGACCCTTCTCAAAGATTCGCTTCTCCATCTGACGGCGCCGCTCCACCACCTGCTTGCCCTTCTCAACCACGCTGTGCAGGATTTCTTCTGCTACGACCACCTTGCCGCGGGTTTTCCACGCACCCAAGTCCACGTAGTCTAAGTCACGGCACGACACAGGGGCATTCAGGAATTGATCGCGGGCGAGGAAGGTGGCGCGGGGCACGCCATCCAGGCCGGGCACGTTGTCGCAGAGAAGACGTGCAATGGAGGCTTTACGGAGTTCAAAGAGCTGCTCTTTGCTGAAGGCGGAAGGCGGCAGGTCGTTTTCGTACCAGTAGCGATCGGTCTGGCGCAGGACTTTGAATTGAAGTGCAAGAAGGCAGGATGCCGTGGGGCCCACTAGTGCCCCATCCACTGGCAGCTCTGACACGATTCCTGTAAACAGATCCACGTCCGCCACGTCGGTAAAAATGTTTCGCAAGCGTGCAATTTGTTCCGGGTGCATGGTGTCGGCGAGGTCATCAAAGGAATGTGCAGGGCGGCGGCCACACAGAGGACGCCACACCACGTAGGGAGGCAGGCCGTGGTCCCTGCCTGCCTGTATGCTTCGTGCCACAAGGTCCAGGCTGCCCAGGTAGCCACGGATGGAGCCGCTCACAGCCGCGTCAAAGGTCAGCGAGTTTGTGGACACGAGGCCGTGCATTAGCATCTCATAAGCGCCAGGTTTGTACAGCAGCGACATATTGAGCGCCGTGTTAGCCAGCGGAACGAGACTGTGACCAAGGCTGAAGTGGTCTGGCAGCAGCGTCAGCACCAGCTGCAGCACCGCCGTTGACACAGAGTTGAACACACCGGGCTCAATGGTGATGTCGTAGCCGTGATAGAACCCAGCGGCGAGAGGCGTCAGCTCGTTCTCCTCCACCACCTGTCAAACGAGAAAGGAATGAGTCAAAGGAACGGAAAGGATTAAGTAAAGCCTTGGAATGAACAGTGTATTCCCATTTTTCTGACACTCCTCCCTCTCCCCATTGTCCCTCCACCCTCCTGATACCCTTTCACACCCTCACACTTACCCTGGTGCCAAGAAGGACTGGCAGGAACTCCTTGTAAGTGATGTGTTGCAGCTGTGCCGAAACAATAGCACGAGATTCTTCGAAGATGGTGTCGTCACCCCACTGAGGGTTGATCTCCGACATGGCTGAGGAGATGCGGTTATGCTCGTGAACCAGTAATGTTTGCAGCGCCCCAAGGCCCGCGTGGAGGTTGAGTCGCAATTCGCCGCCAAGGAAGCACCTGAAAGACGGTCTCTGGTGAGTGCTGAAGAATTAACAAATATTTTCTCGTAGCAAGACAACCAAGAGCATGACTGAGCTCACGACGCGATAAGAGGAATGATTATGCAGTAGAGCGAAGGAAGGACTGATTAAGGGTTAAAGGAAGGTTGTATGTGAAGGAAAGAGAAAACATTCGCTAATGCAGAGTCGCAGCCTGTGTGATAATGGGGACTGAGGGTTGGGGGAAGGGCTGTGTACGGGGATGAATCAGGAGACAAAAACATGATCTAGGTTGAGGGCGAAGCTCCGGGTGTGGTTATGTGATATCTCTTGAGCCACTCATTTAACCATTTATTGGACGAATTTCACACCACTTTGTCAAGGAGGTGCACACAGAACGCGATAATAGACGCATTGAATTGACACATTGAACATTCCACCAAGACTCCCTCACTAAAACTTCTAGGGTGCTTACTCTGCCGACAAGTTCACTGTGGTAGTCCTACGAGGCGTTACATGTAAAGGATTTGAGTAACATACTGCAGTGAGGTGAGGGGAGAAATCCTGTAACATATGCAACGAGTACATACACACTAGAAACCATTGCCTTTACAATTATTGGTCCACAGGCTGTAAAAGTGGACCCTATGGCTACAGGGGTGAGGGACATGGCTGTAAGAGGCTGGTCATTGCGTAAAGTGGAGTGAAGCCCCTTGAGGATACACTCAATGAATCAGGAGAGGGTATGAAAGTGCACAGAGAGGTGGTAAAGAATTATAAGATAGCAACAAAGAGGGTTAAGGGAGGGTGATGGGATGAAGGTGAGAGGGAGAGGGGAGAGTGTCACAGCAAGGGTGAAGAGTGTAAAGGAAGGTGACACAATAAGGGCAAGAAGGTAACACTTACATCATGGCGTCTTTGCAGGTGTGCGAGGTAGCGCGAGGTAAAAGCCAGTCCGCCTGGGTCTTGAGGTGTCCGTTCTCGAAGAGCCTGAGGGCATCACTTTCCTGCTTCGAGGATCCGTACACCGCCGAGGCATCGAGGAAAGACGTGGCGCCGTTCAGTTGTTCGCGCACTCCTGTAGGCGACGCAGCAGGAGTTAAAAATGAAGAAGTAGGAGGATATTTTATAGTGTTCATGCATACATAATCACACACACACACACACACACACACACACACACACACACACACACACACACACACACACACACACACACACACACACACACACACACACACACACACACACACACACACACACACACACACACACACACACACACACACACACACACACACACACACACACACACACACACACACTGTATTGATAAAAAAAAAAATCTCACCCCAATAACAAAACCTAACACTTTCTTCCCCATGGTGTGAACTTTTACCTATCACCAACTTGTCCCATTCATCACCACCTAGTTATACCAGCTCCACCACCTGTCCCGCCCTAGTACTGACCAAGGGCACAGTCGGTGGTGGTGGCGGGGGCAGAGCGGGCGTACTCCCAACAGAGGTCGTGGTCCGTGATTGGGTAACACTCAGGATGTGTCTCGCTGGGACCACAACACCGAAGCTGAATGCAAAGACAGGACGTTAGTTTAGTGAAGGAGGAAGACGAGGAGGTGAATACGGGTATGAAAAAGGAGGAGAAGGAGGAGGAGGAGGACGACGACGAAGACGAGGAGAAGGAAGAGAAAGAGGAGGAATACAAATAAACATATAAACGAAATTGTATAAAATTAAATACAAGCAATGCACACACACATACACACACAAACATCCCCTTCCCCTTACCTTCTCTCCCCTTACCCCTTCCCCTACAATGGGTCGGGATAGGTCGTGGGCGAGGTACTGTCCCCACACAGCTGCCAACAAGGAGACGTGGGCGTGGGTTCGAATTCCTCCAGCGTGGGCAGCGGCTGAGACACGAGAGGCGGGGGGCAGCGATCGGCCGGCTAGCGACGCCCTAGGGGAGGACACACCTGTGGGCGGGATGGTGACAGGTGTTGTGAGGTGGTGATAAGGGTGAAAGAAAGAGAGAGAAAAAAAAAGAGAGAAAGAGAGATAAAGAGAGAGAAAGAGAAAGAGTAATGACAGTAAATTGTAACAATAGTAATAATAATAATGCTAATAATAATAATAATAATAATAGTAATAATAATGGTAATAATAATAATAATAATAACTACAAAACACCACGTACGTAAAATAAAAACAACACAAGTTCAGCAAGTAAGCCTAAAAACAAATGAGCCACGCACCTGTTGGCATGTGGTCTCCTGATACCGTTTATCTTTTGTTTTTCTCGCTAGACTATACATTCGTTTCTTTTCCTATTTTCTCTAGACATACACCACATACAAATACCATCTTTGGAATGTCTCTAAATACACCCACCAGCATTTATTCTTTAAAAGTTATCGTTAAAAACTAATCAATGAGGAGAAAATGGTAGTCAGTGATTGGTGAAGAATTTAGAACGAAGGAGAAAGGAGTATTAGGCAGGTCATATTTACATTACGTTGGAGGCTGATGAGAGGGAGGAGTCGCAGAGATTACAGACAGGAGGAGAGAGTGAGATGCGTGACGTAACACTTGTTGTATAGCATGTTATGGTGGCGCCCGTCACGCCACCACCACCACCACCACCACCACCCACAGTAACAATTATCTCCACAAGCAACGACCTTCCCTAGTTAGCAGTAACGACACGCAGCCCAACCAATCACGTCTCTCCTGCCAGTGATATATTATGCATGTACTGACACAGAAAAAAATAAAATAGTGTTTAATATTCATGACTAATTCTTGAACAGATGGGAAAAATATACATCTGACCAACTTTTTTTTTTTTTCTCTCTCCACATCTGCTTCGAATTGACCCCAAAATGTAGCAGTGAGATGATTGATAAGGATGCTTTAGTGTGTGTTTAGGTATCACTTTATAACATTGCTTCATTAAGACGGTGATGCAATGCTCTACAATAGATGGCATTACTGACCGACAAACTGTATATAGACCAAGGATTGTAGGCTCTGCGCATATGTTGACCTTTTTCTAAAAATCTAAACCACCACATTTTTTTTTCTGAGTTTTTTTTCTAAGGCCATGTAACTTTTTTTCCTCTTTCTCTCTCTCTTTTTCTCTCTCTCTCCCTTTCTCTCTCCCTCTCTCCAAACGGGTTTTGCCTCGTACACATGCAATCAGTAAGTACTTGCCATTTCTGTTTCATCATCGCCATGAGAAACACACATTCCTTCTGTACACTTTTACCGCTGTGCCTCACTACCTTCACTATTCTTACAGGAGCATGTGTTGTGTTTACAGTCCTGTTTACATTGGCATTACGTGCAACTCGCCACGCGCTTCTAATGAGCAGGTAGCCAGCATAGGAGGTATGGTTGATAGGACACACGTGGTTGTCTTGCATTATATCTTGGAGTATCGAATGATCAAAGGTTGGATTTGATCTCATGACCGCGGGAGTGTGAGTTGAATGTTACCTGCTGCGCCACCACCTGCTTTTTCCTATTAGGTTTGAACTGCTGACTGGTTTATACATTCTATACATTTGTACTTGTATCGACTTTACCTTTTCCTTTCATGTAGGCGCATCTTTGCCGCCAAGGCCGCCTGTCTCCTTGTGCTTTGCGCCTCAAATCGGGGTCACCACCATCACCACCACCACCACCAAAGCACTTGCGCAAACATGTGCATTACGTCAGGCAGTGCGCAGGCAGTCGAGTTAGACCAACAAGCCTCTTTAGCAGTGACCAACGCCACTCGCCCGACCAGTCCCCGTCACACACACACACACACACACACACACACACACACACACACACACACACACACACACACACACACACACACACACACACACACACACACACACACACACACACACACACACACACGGCGTTACGGGACACGCTTACAGATTAGTGTCCACATTTCCATCGTCACACTACCTGCACGGATGTTGAGGTCGTGGGCTGCGTAAAGGGAAGGGAGGGTGAGAGGGGGAAGGGAGGGGAGGCGTTGAGGAAGGGGTGAGGGAAGGGGTAAGGGATGGGGAGGGGATGCATGAGGCGTTGGGGGGGAGAGACGGTGATGAGAAGCTTTAGGTGGTATGAGGGTAAGGAAGGGAAGGGAGAATGGTGTACGGTAATGAAGCTTTTTGTTGTTCCTGCATGGTGACCACGTGTGTGTGTGTGTGTGTGTGTGTGTGTGTGTGTGTGTGTGTGTGTGTGTGTGTGTGTGTGTGTGTGTGTGTGTGTATAATAAGATGTAATTACTCAACATTACGTATACTATATAGGCCCTTTTTTTTTTTTTTTTTTTTTTACCATGCACGAGACAAATAATATATAAATAACCATAATTAGGAAAGGGGAAGTATAAACCATAAGATTATTAGTAAAAAGATGAATAACAACAATAATAATAACAATAATAATAATAACAAAAGTAACAATGATCTGTACATGACCCGTACAAGTTTCTTTGTATATATCCGTCATCACACACTCATCACAAAGGTCATTACTAAATCCCCTACCATCACCATCACCATCACTATCACCATCCCCATCACTACCATCATCATCATCATCATCTTTGTAACACCACACTATCATCACAGTTCCGCCACGACTATCATCACCATCACCACCATCCTTTTCAAATGTTCTTTCTCTCCTCTTGTTCCTTTCTTTGTCCGTGTTACCTCCTTCCCCCTAACAAAGGTGGAAGATATAGAAGGACGCGGAGACAAAGCGAAAGAGAGGGAGAAGGAAAGCGATAGAGAAAGAGAGGAAATATAGTATACAGTATGGATAAATATAAATGGAAAAATAAATGACAATGTTTCTCGAGACCCACTTTATCAGAGGAATGTTCTTTTTTTTATCTATTTTTTTTTGTAGTGGTGGTGATGGTGGTGGTGGTGGTGGTGGTGGTGGTGGTGGTGGTGAAGGTGGTGATGGTGGTGTCAAGGTCATTATGCTGATAGTTAATGGTGGTGCAACACACACACACACACACACACACACACACACACACACACACACACACACACACACACACACATACACACACACACACACACACACACACACACACACACACATTGCCACCCATCTTAG
>JAXIVD010009681.1:0-14880 GCA_036785275.1 Cancer borealis | reverse complement strand
AAAACTAATAACAGGCTGAGCAAATACTGATAAAAAATGAAATAAATAAAAAATTGCACCATTATTTTGCAGAAGACAGTGGCAGCAGCAGCAGCAGCGACTCATGAAATATTACCGAGGCTTCTGTCTTACTCACGACAAGCCAAAGACAGCAGACATGCCCATCCCTCTCCTCATTCTTTTCCTTCTTCCTTTTCTTCCTCCTCCATTCTCTTTTCCTGCTTCTCCTCCTTCTCGTTCCTCCTTATTCATTTTTTCTTCCTTCTTTTCTTTCTTTTCTTATCTCAATTCCTCCTCAGTTTTTTTTTTCTTCAATATTATCAGGACCTCGATTGGAATAATTTGTTCAGGTAAGGTTAGGTTCCCAGCAGGTATATAATGATTATATGTTTATATGGCTTAGTATGTCTAGTTTAGTCTGCCTATAGATGGTGCAAAACACACTATTCATTAAAATTAGGGTATTTATGAAAAGAAAAAAAAAACATATTGCTAATGCTGATAATGATGATAAATGATTGAAGAAGTAGATAGATAAATAAACTAATATAAATATCCAGTGTAATTCAGACAAATAAGATAATAAATAATGGTAATTGAAGTTGCATGCAAGGACCACACCCTACCACTGTACCACGCCATGCTCCACCCTCTACTCCACCCTGCTCCACCCTGCTCCACCCTGCTCTCCACCCTTCAGGCACGGTTACTTTATGATTACTTTGCTCTTATCTCATTAGCCTTCATTATTAGTCACACGTCGGCTGAACAATGATTTATTCACTCAGGTAAATGCGTACTAACGAAAATGATAAAGGAATAGGTTGTATTACTGTAGTTGTATTACTCACTTCGATGAGGTTATAATGAATTTCCTATCATGTAAAATTTTCCCACAAGTTTTATCAGGTTAATGATTAAGTGTATGATATATAAGAATCAGTAATAATGTTATAGGGCGAAAAATATTAATGGGAAAGGTTATCTCCAGCTAAATATTATATCATTACGTGCGTAAGTGAGGATTTTAGTGAGAGTAGCTTGTGTTGTGTGAAGTTTGACATTTTAAGTTAGTGACCTTGTGACGAGTAAGTTCAGAGACACTTGGGTTAGAGTAATTTAGGTTAGGTTACTCTCTGAAACTATTACCATACTCTATCTAAATTATTTTTGGAGGGGTGATCTCCTTTTCATGTAAAAATAATAGTGATGTTATTGTTTGCGGTATTATAACGGAACCAGGATTGTTAGAGAGAATTGGTTTATACATTATTATTATACATTTTGAAGTTCGGTAATGTTTTCGTTGGTGTCCGGGCGTGTCAGCGTCATGGGTGGCCTTAGTAAGTTATTTTGTTTACTTATTAGGGGGAAGAAGATATGTGAGGCTGTTGTTGTCTAGACTAAGTATACTCTCTCTCTCTCTCTCTCTCTCTCTCTCTCTCTCTCTCTCTCTCTCTCTCTCTCTCTCTCTCTCTTCTCTCTCTCTCTCTCTCTCTCTCTCTCTCTCTCTCTCTCTCTCTCTCTCTCTCTCTCTCTCTCTCTCTCTCTCTCTCTCTCTCTCTCTCTCTCTCTCTCTCTCTCTCTCTCATTTTCCAAGGAGCACTTTCACTTTCGCCATTAGTTATATATATTTATTTTGCGATCTGAGACTGACCGCATTACATTCTCATTCATTTGCATTACATTATATTTTTTAATTCCTATTTCAACTACATAATGGTTTGCTTAACTATAGAATATTTCAAAGTAACAAAAATAATGCAGTTCGGAATCTCACATCCCCATACTTTAGTTCCTCGTCCCTTATGATTACATCCCCCTAACACGTCATGCATTATTTACTGCACCGACCTACATATCACATTCCAGGACGGCTGCTGCTAAAGTGGCGGTCGTGGACGGGGACTGTAGCTTGTTGAGTTTTGGCGGGAAGCCGGGAACTTCTGTACACTACTACACTACTACCACTATATCACTACTACTTCTACTACTACTGCTACTGTTACTATTACTACTACTACTACTACTACTACTACTACTACTACTACTACTACTACTACTACTACTACTACTACTACTGCTGCTGCTGCTGCTGCTGCTACTACTACTGCTGCTGCTGCTACGACTACGACTCATGGAACTTGAATGATGTAGAGTTTATTTCATCGATGAGGTGGCAGAGCATAAGGGAGAAGAAGGCTACTAGGCAGTGTTCTCAGTTTCATAAGGTAATGGTTTGTTCCGTTGTTTTATAGTATTGTCGTGTGTGTGTGTGTGTGTGTGTGTGTGTGTGTGTGTGTGTGTGTGTGTGTGTGTGTGTGTGTGTGTGTGTGTGTGTGTGTGTGTGTGTGTAATTACTTAACACATTGGTTTATTTCTTTATCCACAATTTTTTTTTTATGAAGTCTTCTGTAGATGAAAATCATGACATGACCTCATCGTGTGTAAGCTATATTGAGAGAGAGAGAGAGAGAGAGAGAGAGAGAGAGAGAGAGAGAGAGAGAGAGAGAGAGAGAGAGAGAGAGAGAGAGAGAGAGAGAGAGAGAGAGAGAGAGAGAGAGAGAGAGAGAGAGAGAGAGAGAGAGAGAGAGAGAGAGAGAGAGAGAGAGAGAGAGAGAGAGAGAGAGAGAGAGAGAGAGAGAGAGAGAGAGAGAGAGAGAGAGAAAAAAAAAGTTACGGCCTTTCTTACTTGGAAGGCTATTTCATAGAAAACGAAACCGTATATTTTATAAGAAGCTATTGTATTTAAAAGATTTATATATTACTAAACGTAGCTACTTTTAACGAACTAGGAAGATGTCGGATATCTACAGGCAAACCTAATGTAGTATATATGATCATGCTACCCTTAACTAAAAAGGTAACATTTTGACTATATCTAAATATTTCTAAACTCTGTACTAAACTTGTAAATATCTTAATTTTAGTGTTCTATACACAATTGTTGAAGTATCATATGGAGGAATGGAAGTTTATTGAAGGGCAGAATTATTGCATAAACTTATCTAATTGAATTTATGCAAATGGATCATAGCGTCTTCGTGCAGTGGTTTCATATGCAATACCGTGAAAGCTTGAATACATCCACATATGTTTTGTTTTCTTTCATAGTTCTTGTTAGAAAGAAATGGGTATTTCTATGGTGACTGTATAGGAAACAAAGAGAAAACGTAAGCTCAAGGTATGTAAAGACAACGAACTGTAGTAGTAATAAGATGAAGTTATTACACGTAAGGTTAGGCATGCAATTTGCTCAGACGAAATGAGGTTCATTCATTAATCTTTCAATCTTCTGTTAAAACAATATAAAGGATATGAGGCAAGCTTGAGGCAGTAGTAGAGGGAAGCAAGGGTGGCAGGGCTCGGTAGAGAGGTTTACTGTGTCAGACGTTGGTGTAGGACGATAGCTGCTTTCACTGCGCTCACTTCAGGAATGTACTCTTCTACTTGTCTTTCAGTTATTATTCTTCCTTCCTGTCATCGGGTAACAACTCAATGACAGTATTCCCCTTAATTTGTTTATTCTTTATTGTTTAGTCTCGCATTAACTATGAATGTACGATCTTCGTTTACATCCCATGATTTAGCGTCCCTTCATAACGTTCTTAAAAACAACTGTACGCATTCCGATATACTATTATAAAGTGAAGAGTCACTTACATCGTGTACAGTACCACAAAACACGGGTCACGTGGTCACTACAGGTCAGCCTGACCACGTGGGAATTTGTTTATGTCGCCAAATGACGTCACAGGTTTCTCACATGGAAATTTTCATACACGCACGCACTACTTTCACTACCACTCCACATAAACTAAATCTATACCACATTCATATTTTCAGATGGCTTATTGAAAAAAACCCCGGGAATATATTGATATGGCGTATTGCAGTAGTGAGGGACTAGTTTGTTAGACGCATGATATTGTCTAGACGATTTATTATGCGGTCGTCGGCGGAGGACTACATAGTTGAGGTTTGGGTGGTGTGTCTCCGGCGGTCGAGTGTTAAGCAGGACCATGGCTGATAGAGAAGGCGGAGAGGATAACCCGCAACCGGGCCAGCCAAGTACGTGTGGAGTAACCTTAGGGCGGGTTGTTGGGCGTGGTGGGCGGGGTGAGGACCGGATGAGGGCGTTGTAAGGGCGGTGTGCAGGGTGGCAGGACCCTCCACCAAGATGGCAGGCTACCTTCTCACCTGGAAATGTTATCAAAATTATTTCCATTTAACCCTTTACAGTCTTCCCCTCGCGTAGTCCTATTAAGATTCTTAGTATTCCTCGGTTTGTGGTTGATCCGCGGTGATTTGTAAGGGTAAAAACAGGTTAAATATGATAGTAAGGTCGGTGGTGAGGTACCCGTCTCTTATGTGTATTGACGTGGGGACGTGTGTTGCCGTTCCCTGCCCCCTCACGTCACCCTCTACCCTTATATACCATCCTATACACCCTTGTACCACTGATTCAGCCCTTGCATTGTCCCCTGTGCCGTTCCTGGTGCCTGGTGTGACCCTGCATTGCCTCCTGCACCACGCATTGCACCACGCATATCGCTCCCTCTTGCACCCAAAGTCACAAGCTGCATAGTCATGTTAGCACTTGCCCCTTCGTGTTAGCCGTGGCCCTCACCGCATGCCCACACACCCCCCAGCCTCACCCTTGGCTCCCCTGGGGTAGTAGTATTGATAAACTCATAATTTTATTCGTAAGGACAGGTCAGGTTACGGAAATGTTACATATGAAGTATAAGGGTATTTTTTCCAAAGATTTATGAGTACTTGCTATATTTGTCATGAGGATTGTATGGTTTGTGTAAAGGGGCGTGTAACTTATAAAGAGAGGTGAAATGTCATGCAGAAACCGTGAATTATGGGTAATTAATGCATTTCATAAGTTTATTGAATATATGAATGAGTGACGTGTTTGTGTTGTTTATCTTTGATGCAGAGTCAGCTCATGGTTGTATGGAATAGTGGTGTGTCAGGGTATTAAGATCAGCATTGTTCCTGCCGGTGGGTTAGTGTGTCACTCTAATGGAATGCTGATTAATATTAGTGTACAACGGAGACGTAAGTTTTTCTTCTCCTAAGCAGGAAATTCACTAAAAAGAAATTATACATGAAATTAATGAATGGCAAGTCAATATTTTTACTTTACCTTTCATCTATTTATGGCTCTGGTCAAGGTTCTCATTTTATATATATATATATATATATATATATATATATATATATATATATATATATATATATATATATATAATTTTGTGTTTCATGTAAATTGAGGATAAAATTTTACCGTACATAAAATTTTCCTTTTTAATGGTACTGAAGGAAAAGCCAGTCAGGTTCAGTGAGGCAAAGGTATTCAACCCAATTTATCACCTCATAGTCATGTAGATTGAGTCAAAGCTTAATAAGTATAAGTAATGCCAGAGGAAGTAGAACCTGGGTATTCTTTTCAGTTGAGGGCATAATATTGGTTGGCAGCAGCAGACGTCAGAGAGAGAGGTACTGACACAGGGCATAACGGCCGCTCAAAGGGCATTGTAGCTGGGCATCAGTGAAAGAAGAGGCGGCCACTTGGGCAAGATGAACCACTGGAAATTCACTGTTAATGTAAAGTTTTTTGTGTGATTTGTTCCCATAGTCCTAGCCTGATGACCTTAAAGCAAGGCAGGTAGTGGCACATCAATTCTGGGAAACTTGTAAAAGGAAAATTGTATCTAGGTCATTGATTTGATATTTTTACTTGCATTTGTTATTGGAAAAAGAGAATATAACCTTTAATTTCCATAGGATTAATTGTTGCAGAATTAGAGAAACTTTGGTTGGCTTGGAACAATAGTTTTCTCACTTCAAAATTACAGAAAGGAAGGAACTACACTCACATAATTTTTTCTTGTATTTATGTTTTATGTTATGCTTAATAAGTATCTAGGACATAACGATGGTGCATGGAGCATGTGTTGTTGAAAGGACAGGTGTTAAGTGACTACAAGAGTGGGCTCGTCACATCTCATTTATACTATATTTACAAAGAAATACTAATACTGACACATCTTTACTAGGGTTCAAAATGCTGCCGTTGAAAGTTGAAAGTTTACAAATGCTATGTAGGGTGAAAAAAAAAATTATTACGTGTTAGTTAAGTATTCAATAATATGCAACACAACATTTCACCATAACTTGATCTGATTCATGTACTTAATTGTGTTTATTTTCTTTCCAGGTAAGTACCACAACCTAGCATTGAAGAGGGGATGAACGGGCAGCAGTACTCGAAGGACTGGTGAGAACTGTGACAAGAGTTGAAGGTGGAGGTGATGTTTTGTTCTCGTGTGTGCAGTAAAACAAGGAATGTAATCGAGCATTGAGTTGCGTCAGATGCAAAGAGATAATATGTAAGATATCCCAGGAAATAGAGAAATAGAGCACCGAAAGATAAAATTAGTGGAACCTAGTCAGTGTTTGAGAAATATATGATGGTGCATCTGTCACTTGCTACTGGGAGAAGGTATGTAAGACTGTCCCTGCCTTGCTTATACCTTCTGTTGTTATTAGTATTCACCTCATCCTTGTATTGCCTCATGTGATCGACTGATGGAAGTGATGTAAGATATGAACGTGTATGGAGCGGTGTCCTTCGCCAATAGAGATGTAGATATATTGATACATAGTAATGTAGTAAGCTTTATGGATATTTACGGAGTTCTGGAAGATGAGTATGGTTGATGTATGATTGTGTCCCATTAAAAAGACTTCATAATTCTTTTTAAAAGGATAAAAGATTATTTCACTTAAGCATTGTGATCATAAAGCAGCGTAGCGTATCCTTAGCACTATTAAATATGAATTATATTGTGTAGGTAAGGTGAGCGAGTGGAAAATGATAGTGAGAAGAAAAACGGATGAAGCTGAAGCATTTTAATACTTCATTGTGACAACCATTATCTTTTGGGAAAACCTAAACTAACCTTACCTTACCTTACCTAACCACCACAGTCTGACCATTCCCTGTGAAGACTGTAGTGAAAATGGATTGTTACTCTGCTTTTGCTGCATTTCGTGTTCTCGTTATCTTATTCCACTCATGAAATAATGTTAATATTTCAGTGAGGCACCACATTGTTTTCTAAAATGTGTACGGATAGTTTGTTTTATACCGAGTGTGTTCAGTGTCCTTGTTTTTGTGTGTGTGTGAGAGAGAGAGAGAGACTTTGGGTTAGGACCAGACTGTAAGGAGACGACGAGTTATTATGTAAACCTCGATGATTACTGTTTCAAGGAGCAAGTTATTCTATGAGGAATATTACCATTTGTTTTTCTGGTACTCTATAATCTTGAATGTTTGCATCGGCTAAATAGCAGTGATGCAGTAATCTTGTTTGTACGTATATAGAGGTTAGGTTAATTTATCAGTCTCGTAAATTTTGATCGCTTAAAGAGGATGTCCATTGGAGTCATTACCTGAAAGTTTATAATGATTTGCCATGCGTACATATTGCCTAGTAACAGGAACATTGCTTGTGTGTGTTCATGTGTGTCGAAGCACCTTTTAAGCGCACACCATCTGCCTGTACGTAACATACATACCCAAAGCACATACATGACAGGCAAAGGGATGCTGAGGACAGAGATGTATGAACTATGAATGATGTTATACTTAATGTAATCTTATGTTTTGGGTTTGTTGGTCACTAAAGGTGGATTGTGTGTGTGTGTATATGTGTATGAGGCATTTATGTATGGTTTTGGATGTGTATTCCTTTGTATTATGAATTAGTGTGATTGTTGTTGTTCAGTGATTTGAAGTGATTGATTATTCTGAAGGTTTTGTTTATTTGAATGCAAGTTTACCTGGTGTGTCAAGAGAGAGAGAGAGAGAGAGAGAGAGAGAGAGACCACGACTGTACGTACAAACAATCACAATTACAACACAACAAAATCCAGAGCACACGAGATGCTGAGGCGTTTTGGTACTGTATTCGCTCCTGTAAAGCATATTTACATCCGTGCTCATAGTCACTCTGGAAGTAAACTAATATTCTTGAGGTAAAGCAAGATGGTGATGAGAAAGAGGAGGAGAGTGAGAGGTGTGTTACATAAGGATAGCCAGTAGTGTGATGTGTGATGTGATCCTCATTAATGGAAGGGAGGTGTTCGTGGTGTGTGCTGGGTACTAGTCTAAGTGAATCCACACGCGTGCACTGGTGTTGGAGGGTGTGCTGAGCAAGGCATTTCATTGTACTGTGTAGAAGCTGGTGCTGGGATTGTAAAGAGATTATACTACTACTATTGTTACTGCTGCCACTACTACTACTACTGTTATAACTGTTTCTGCTGTCACCACTACTACTATTACTACTTCTACTGTTACTACTACTACTACTACTGTTATTACTGCTACTGGTGGGAGTACTTTCAAGGCCTGGCCAAAGCTAGAGTTAAGATAAGACTAATGCTCGTCAAGGATTGTGGGGGAAGACTTCATGTTCCTTAATAACACTAAGAGTCTTTATTCCTCCTCATAACTCCACTCTGTCGGCTTGTCTAGAACTCTCTGACTATAACTTTGACTTTCATAATGCTGCACGCTGAAGGTTATGTAGCATTCCTTATTTGCATTGTGTTTTTATTAATGTATTCCTGTATCCTTGGTTTTCTAACTTATTTTTTTTCCCCCACGTTAAGCTTTTGATTTCTAAGTTTATGATTGATTAGTTGATGTATTAGATTCCCTGCCCAAAAGCTTAATTCCTTACCTCACTGCCCTTCTAACAGCAAGATTCACAACACTTACATACAATACAACAAATACCATGATGTAGGTTCACTTTATTAATACAGCGGTTAGTGTATTGTAGATCTATAAGACATAAATACAACTATAGGATGTGAGGAGGAATGGCTGAAATTATGTCTTTCCTTACATAAACTGTCTTGCACCTACATTGTAATTGCTAGACAGGTACTCGTGATAGCAGAGAGAGAGAGAGAGCAGTAGTTAAAAAAAATAATTGCATCTTCCAAGGTCAATCTGGTTTGGTTTGCGAAGTGTAATTGTACTACTAATACAGCATTCATTTTTTAACGCTGATTCAGTTCTCTATGCAATCCATTTGGAGTTCGATTCTAATGTCGGGGAAGGAAAAGAGAATTAAGACTTTTATAAATTCAACATCATTTATTTATTTTATTTTTTATTTTTCGTGCTGAGGTGAACTTGTAAAAATTAGAACTTGGCTTTTTTTTTGTATATATTTTAATTTTTTTTGTGTGTTTGTTTATTTTGTTTCCTTTTACGGGTGAGATTGTGTGTGGGAAGATAGAACTCTCGCTCACTTCCCTTTCTCTTTCTTTCTTTCTTTATTTATTTTTCTTTCATTCTGTTTTCCTGTTTGTTCTCTTCTATTCTCCGTTCATGTCATCCTTTTTTTTTTTTTTTTTTTTTTTTTCTTACCCTTCTCCATCTTTCTTCTAATTATCTCTCTCATTATCATATCTATTATTGTATATTATTGTATTCTTCCTTTCTTGTTATTGTCTCACCTTTTTCTTATCTCTACCCTCCCTTTCTCTTTTCTTTAGCATTCCTTCCTTACTTTCTCTCTTTATTTTCATTTTCTTTCTTACTCTCTTCATTCACATATTACTTTCTATCTTCCCGACTCTCACTTTCTCTCTCCTCGCTTCACTTTCCCCTCACTTTTATCATCATCTTTTTTTCTCCGTTCTAGAAGTGCCAAGGTGGGTCGGGCATGCAATGGGTATTATATATTTTTTTTAGGGGAAATGAGGAGAGGTAAGGGGAAAGGGGGTGAGGTAAGGTCAGGGGAAGGGAAGGGAGTAAGGTAGGGTCATGCTGTTAATGCTGTTGCTGCTTTTGGTGCTGCTGCCTGCTGTTCCCATTCAGATAACAGCAGTACTTCAGAGCAGGCCGTCCTGGGGCAAGGCAGGCAGATAAGGGGAGATATAGAGATAGGGAGGCTGCTTTTTATCTCATCCGTCTACCTCTCCCTTTTACTGCTGCTACTGCTTTCTCTCTCTCTCTCTCTCTCTCTCTCTCTCTCTCTCTCTCTCTCTCTCTCTCTCTCTCTCTCTCTCTCTCTCTCTCTCTCTCTCTCTCTCTCGAGTGCCGCATGGTGTCTGTTGCCAGGCGCTAGTATTCATTCATCAATTTCTCTCTCTCTCTCTCTCTCTCTCTCTCTCTCTCTCTCTCTCTCTCTCTCTCTCTCTCTCTCTCTCTCTCTCTCTCAATAATGATAAGATGCATAGAACCACGTGGAATAACTGTAGGGGAGTTAGCGGGTGAGGGGAGCGGAGGTACGGGATGCTGGGGTGAGGGGAGATGGGAGCCTCAGGTGTATACAGATTGAGGGGAACTTGAGGTGGAGGGAGGGAGGAGTGGGTTGGAGGGGAGGGAAGTGGGAAGGATGAAGGGTGTGTTAGATGAGGTGAGAAGGAAGTAAAGTAGAGAGAGAGAGAGAGAGAGAGAGAGAATGAATGTAAGGTATAAGAGAGAGAGAGAGAGCACACACACCTTGGTTATCTGTAATGCCGTTATCCTGGGTATGATAATGCAAGCCAACGGACGGTAATTGTGATGAATTGGTATGTATCACGCGATAACACACTTACGTTGCATAACTCAAGCTGATACCCGACTAAAAATACCCGACCGTAACCTAACTGTACTTTACCGACGATACCCGATTTTCAGTACCCGACCGACGATAACCGATTTACAGTATCCGACCGATGATGCCCGATTTATAGTACCCGACCGACGATACCCGATATACAGTACCCGACCGACGATACCCGATATACAGTACCCGATTTACAGTACCGGACCAACGATACCCGATTTACAGTATCCGACCGACGATCAGATTTACAGTACCCGATCGACGATACCCAACTGACTACCCGATTTACAGTGCCCTACCGACGATACCCGACTCAGTACCTGACCTGACCTAACCTAACTAACAACAACCGACTAACGATAGCGTGCCTACCTGACGCTACCGACTGAAATCATTGTTACCTTCCCGGATATAGCACACCTGCCTACGCCGACACAGGTGATGTAGGCTCGTTAACACACACACACACACTCCCTCACCTCCCCCCCTTTATAGACACAATAGGCCTCAAACTCCCTTATTCAGTTGGTAGTTTAAATAGTATCTTCCCTTCCTTTCCCTTATAGATACTGTAGAGGTTCAAATTCCCTTATTCACTTAGTTTAAATAGTATCTTCCTCTTATAGTTATACCGGGACCTCAGATTCCTTTATTCAGTTCGTAGTTTAAATAGTTAGTGGTAAAGGTCCTGTTTGTTAATTACAGGATGTCTTGACCTCCTAAGGATATTGATGAGTTTAAAGTCCTGTTTCCTGTATATTTATCATCTGTTGTAGGACTTTCATAGGATACTGATGTGTGATTATCCTACTGTTGCCTTAGGTTAGAACACGTGCAGTTGGGTAGGATACTGGCGGGGGGGGATGGTGGATCCAGGCGCGTTATAGGATACTAATAGGATATAGGACGTACGGATAGGACATCAACCGTAGGATAATGATAAGTGTAAACATATCCGTCTCCCTTTATGACTTAGGATTCCTTCTGTCTCCTATTTATAAATGGTCCTACCGATTTGACCTCTGTGTGCTGGCGGGGGGAGAGGGAGCGAGGGTACTAAGACACCTGTGGAAAAGAGTAGCACAATAGTAGTAGTAGTAGTAGTAGTAAGACAGGTTTTAATACTAATACATAAACCTTTAGTACTATTTGGAGTCTTGCAGCGTGAAATCATACCTAAGTCATACCTAATTGTCGTGAACAGTACCTATCTACTTACCTACCGTTGGGAAAGGCTTTACCTCACTGTTATCTGCTTATCAGTTAACGCATGGAGGGGCGCGCCGGTTGTAGGAAGGAAGGTAAAGTGGTACTCGCTGTCTAACTTTGGGGTAAATGTTTTAGCCTTTGAATTGATGCCTATGTACTGTATTATATAAGGATTGGTTGCAGATTTTGGTATTGTGATTTTCAATGTTACTACTACTACTATTACTACTACTACTACTACTTCTTCTTCTTCTTCTTCTTCTTCTTCTTCTTCTTCTTCTTCTTCTTCTTCTTCTTCTTCTTCTTCTTCTTCTTCTTCTTCTTCTTCTTCTTCTTCTTCTTCTTCTTCTTCTTCTTCTTCTTCTTCTTCTTCTTCTTCTTCTTCTTCTTCTTCTTCTTCTTCTTCTTCTTCTTCTTCTTCTTCTACTATTACTACTACTACCTCTACTACTGCTGCTGCTGTTATTTTGTACATTTTTATATTCATCTTGTGTTGGCCTTGTATATATAATTTCATTCATTCCTTCATTCATTCATTCATTCATCGTCACACACAGCTACGGAGGAGGAATGTATGTGTGTGTGTGTGTGTGTGTGTAGTTGTGTGTGTGTGTGTGTGTGTGTGTGTGTGTGTGTGTGTGTGTGTGTGTGTGTGTGTGTGTGTTAAGAAACGTTATGCATATCATTTATCTTATCAATTCATGGGCTTGAGCGAGGAATTAGATTTTATAGTGTTATCTCTCTCTCTCTCTCTCTCTCTCTCTCTCTCTCTCTCTCTCTCTCTCTCTCTCTCTCTCTCTCTCCATTTCTCTCTCTCTCTCTCTCTCTCTCTCTCTCTCTCTCTCTCTCTCTCTCTCTCTCTCTCTCTCTCTCTCTCAAGTTCTTGGAAGGCCATGCATGATTAGATAACAGTGATGGATGTTTGCTTTGTTATTTTTTTTTTAGTGTGTGTGTGTGTGTGTGTGTGTGTGTAGGTGTAGGTGTAGGTGTAGGTGTAGGTGTAGGTGTAGGTGTAGGTGAAGAAAGGTCAGCAAGAGAGTTTCAAAGACGGATGATTATATGATTACATGAACCTGGATAAAAGAAAATTAAACAATACCTAAGTTATAGGAAATTAATACCAATAGCTACGCAGGTTTACATTATTGTTGACACTACTTATAAAATGCGTTGAGGGGGGGCGGTGTGGGCGTGGCTAGATGGGCGGCGCGGTGATGAAGGAGAGCAGTGCTTGACCTGGGTGGTATCTGATGGTCAAACCTTCACGATAGGCGATATGTAGCGGGAGAGGTAGCGCTCAACTGTATATATAGAGGTCAAGGGAATTTTTTTTATTTATTTTTGTTTTTTTAAGGATGTAGGAGTAAGGGCGTTGACCTTATCGTTATGACCTCGCGTAGGATATTAGTAAGGAAGGTCATGCAGGATAATGGTTGTTTGTATGTAGTGATGGGTTAGGTTAGGTTAGGTTAAGTGTGTTGAGAATTTGCATGTTAAAAGCTGGTCCTCTTTCAATGCCTAGTTAACTTATTATTATTATTATTATTATTATTATTATTATTATTGTTGTTATTGTTTGGTGTCCATTTTGTTTTATCATCTGTGGTCATTAGCTTTATTGCATTTCGTGTCCTTTACTAGATATTCTTGTGTCTTTATTTACTCTGCGTGTTTGAGTGAAATGATGAAAAAGGTGATTAAAGTGAGGATGAGGTAAAGTCACGTCTCTCTCTCTCTCTCTCTCTCTCTCTCTCTCTCTCTCTCTCTCTCTCTCTCTCTCTCTCTCTCTCTCTCTCTCTCTCTCTCTCTCTCTCTCTCTCTCTCTTTGCCGCAGGAAACACGTAGCACGAGAACAGTAGCACGTGATTTCTTCCCTCCATCCCTTCCTTCTCTCCTCTTCTTCCTCCCCTCCTCCTCTTCTTCCTTTTTTTTCTCCTTCCTCCCTCCCTCCTTCTCTCCCTTCTTTTCTCCTCCTTCCTTCCTCCCCTCCCTTCTTTCAACACCTTTACCTCCATGAAAATTCTAGTACGCTAACCTTTCCTCCTCCTCCTCCTCCTCCTCCTCCTCCTCCTCCTCCTCCTCCTCCCTCCTCCTCCTCCTCCTCCTCCTCCTCCATCCCTTCCCTTCTCCCCTTCCCATTCCTCTCCCCTTCACTCCCTTCCTCTCATCGCTCTTCAACACATCCTGACAGAGGCGTCCCGAGAGGGCTGGTAACTGTGTGTATGTGTGTGTTGTGTGTGTGTGTGTGTGTGTGTGTGTGTGTGTGTGTGTGTCTGGTAAGAGGCTTTAGCTAGGTATACATATTTTTCTATGCCTTATCAGTAGCACAGGTAACGGGGGAGGAGGAGAAAAAGAAGAGGAGAGAGGAGGAGGAGGACTGCATGTTATAGAACGTTAGTGTATGTGTATGAATGTGTGTGTGTGTGTGGTGTGTGTGTGTGTGTGTGTGTGTGTGTGTGTGTGTGTGTGTGTGTGTGTGAAGGGGCGACAGTAGGGTATTTTAAGTGAACTGTAGGCGGTGTGTGTGTGTGTGTGTGTGTGTGTGTGTGTGTGTGTGTGTGTGTGTGTGTGTGTGTATGTATGTATGTGTTGCGCAAGAAGTAGGTAGCAGTAGTGGTAGACAGACCCTTTTCACCACTTCCACTTCTATCCTGGCGGCGTTGCTGGGGGTGAGAGGAGAACCTATACAGGGGGTGCTGGGGTAAGGGGAGGAGAGGGAGGAGGGGGAGGGGAAGGAGGAGGAGGAGGAGGAGGAGTTGCAAAAGGGATGCAGGAGGCACTAAGGGGTAAGGGGGTACAGAGGGAGGTGGTAAGATGCTAGGAAAGGGGAGGTGAAGGGAGAGGCCAATGAAGGGGGCGCTAAGGGAGGGGAAGGGGTGTCGGCAGGGGTGTTCTGGCAGGGTAGGAGGCAGGGGTAATAAACAGGGTATTGCCCCTGCGTGACACTCACCTACGGGAAGAGGAAGAGGAGGAGCGGCGGTAGCATAGAAATATCTTTGCTTAGAGAGAGAGAGAGAGA
>JAXIVD010009680.1:10000-14884 GCA_036785275.1 Cancer borealis | reverse complement strand
ATGTTAGGTTAAATAGGGTGCAGGTACTTTTTGGATTGATTTAAAATTACGTTGTAGAGGTATAAAAAAAAAGAAAGGGAGAGGGGGAACGAAAATAAAAAAAAAGTGTGGAAGAAAGAAAAAATGTAATTGAATTTGAAGTAGGAAAAAGAGAGAAGAAAGAAAACAAAATTAAAAAAGATGATAAGAAGGAAGTTAAATTAAAAAGACAGCAAGAAGGAAAGAAGTGGACGGTAGATAGAAAAGATACAAAAAATAAAAAGTAATAATAAAAAAAAAAAATTAAATAAAGAAGAGAAGAAGGAAGGGAGAAATTGAGTGGAAAGGAAAGTGAGGAGGAGGAAGAGGAAGAGGAGGAGGAGGAGGAGGAGGAGGAGGAGGAGGAGGGGGGAGAAGGAGGAGGAGGAGGAGGAGGAGGGGGAGAGAGGAGGAGGAGGAATCATGAGGGAGAGTAAACAGGAGTGCGTGTTGAACATAATCATTATCACACACGGCTAACAAAAAAAAACAAAAAAAAAAAAAAAAAGGATAAAAAGGTGTATGCATGTCCCTACACCATAACACCTCCAACGGCCTTGAATATCCCTTAATGAGTAGCTGCCTCAGGAGTCCACACACCCCTAACACACCACACAGAGGAGCATCAAAGAGCATCACTAAACACAGGAGGAGGAGCAGGAGCCGCGACATTACACCCGGAGGAAGATCAATCCAAGGACATAAAAGGGAAGAGAGAGATAGTGTCAAACAAAAAATGGGACATCAATGGTTCAATCAATCATATTTCTACACGTCTAACCTCATGTCCTAACCCTAACGGCCAATATAACGTGTTCAGAATGTGTTCTTTACCATAACATGTCCCTGGCTGATGACAGAAAGGCTGGGAAGACGACCGGGTTTTTTTTTATGTATATATACAATAGCAAAGGTGACATTGTTATTTTATGAGGCGAAGAAAAGCCATAATGATGTCAGGCTGGGAGGTGTTGTGCTGGTGTAGGCGGGGCTAGGCGGGGCGTGGCGGGGCGGGGCGGGGCAGGGCGGGGCGGGGTGGGACAGGGCGGGGTGGGGTTGTGGGTTCAGGAAGATCACGGCAGATGGGCGAGGCGGGACAAGGTGTGGGCTTGGGACGGGGCGTGGGAGAGGGTGTGGGAGAGGGCGTGGAATAGAGCGTAGGTGGAGCGTGGGTGGGATGTGATGAGAGGTGATACGGCAGTGTGTGTGGAGATGAAGAGGATTAGGATGGAGTAAGACAGGTCTGGGTGGATGGTAGTGGGTGTGTGTGAGAGGATCAAGGGTAGGGAGGAGTGGGTGGAGATGGGGAGGATTATGGTGGAATGTGGTAGTGAGGGAGCTGAGTTATCCTGGTGTGGTGAGTGTGGTGCTGCTTGGCTTGACTTGGATGTTCATAGTTAGTGGTCAGTAGACGAAGGATTCACTAGAGACGAGCAAAGTTAAGTTGTTTTTTTTATAGTACACACAGACAACCACACCCATCCAACCCAGCTCTCCCACAACACACACACACACACACACACACACACACACACACACACACACACACACACACACACACACACACACACACACACACACACACACACGCACACACATTCTCCCACAATCCGTGTATACTCATCTAATTCCCATGTACACCTGTCATACCAAAGTTAATTACACAAGAAACACGAACAACACCTTGCAAGACTGTATAAGTTTCCCCTTCGAGTCATGTATTACTCCATCACTTACCTCTCTATCTCCCTCCCCCCTCCATCACTAACTACTCCCCTCCCCCCCACACTACTAACTGGACTCAAATTAAATCGTTCTTACAGTAAAGGAGTTTTCAAATAATCCTTCCTCTTCCCCTCACCACGAGCTGCTTCATCTGGGGATATTTGAAGCGGCATGACTTTCGCCTTTATGTAAATTTAAGTTTCAAGCCATTTTCTCCAAGCCTCAGGGGTCCACCGGCTTGACTTACGGGGCTCAGGCAGGGACCAGGGATCAGAAGTCCACTAAGAGCCACCTGCCGGCTTCTCACACCTACCTCTACCTCCACCTCCACCTCCACCTCTACCTCCCACTCTCTCTCCCTCTCCCTCCACACACGAGCACATTTTCAACCCTTTTTCAATGAGTTTTTGGAGTAACTTTTCTTTTACGTGACGCCGGTGTCGATGATTACCGTCTCCAACTCAGTATTCATTATTTGTTTGTGGAATTGTATTGTTTGTTATGTTGATTTGTGTTGCTATACGTTTTTTCTGCCTGTAGATAAAGATTTCCGAAGATTAACGGATTATATTAAAAAGTACTTCCATTATCTGTTTTCAAAATAAATCGAAATATTAACTGATTATCGTAAGGCAATTTAGTTCTAGAAGTGAATTTTTACTGTTTTATTATAGATTTGTTTAATATTCGAGTCTCAGTTGGTCTTCTTTCCCCAAATAAGTGAGTAATTTCGTTATTCGGCTGATCTTGAATTGTATTTCCATTTGTTTTCGTAGTTCAGTTCTTTTCCAATAGTTCTTTGTATGTGGCTTTTATTTTCCATTCGACTTTTTATATTTTCTGATCATTCTTTCTTCAACGCTTTTTTTTCATTTTCTTTAACTTGACTTTCAATTTTTATCTATTTTTTGTTCTATTCTTTCATGTATTTTTCATTTTCCATTTATTTTCATTATTTTGTTTCTACTTTTAGAAGGAAATACTGCATGTGACCTTTTGACTCCTCGCAATATTTCCTACAGAATCACAACGCATTTTCCATTATTTGTTTGCGATTATCATGCCACCACCGAGCGAGCAAAAAAAAATACACTAATAAAATAAAAATGTGAAATGTAATTAAAAAAAATAATGCGTTTTAACTATCCTTATGACCTGAGCAAACTGAGATGGGAAAAAAAATAATAATAAAATAAAATATACAAAAATTAATATACACGTCAAAAACGCCTTGTATTACGAAAATATATATGTACCACAAACCACAAAAAAAAAGGAAGAACTTTGTTATAACACCATTTCTGAAAACTTATTCGCAACGTGAAATTAAAGGACTTAGACAAATAATACACCAACATTACTTCTTTGTGACAGTGAAAAAGTAATGCAGTAAATACCAACATATTTTCCCCCACGAAGAAAACCGATATAACTTTAGAAACCAAAAGCCATTAAAACACTTCTCCCACGCCCTTTAAGAAGACCCACGCCCCACCACGCCACGCCAGCTGGTCAGGGGACGTGGGGGCGTGGGGGCGTGGAGAGGGGGGCGACCCATTCTCTGCATTGGGATCTTTCTCATTAAAAATTGTTCAAGTTTAAGTGTTTACGCGATGCTGGGGACGGAGGAGTCATTTCGTGTGTGTGTGTGTGTGTGTGTGTGTGTGTGTGTGTGTGTGTGTGTGTGTGTGTGTGTGTGTGTGTGTGTGTATGTGTATGTGTGTGTGTGTGTGTGTGTGTGTGTGTGTGTGTGTGTGTGTGTGTGTGTGTGTGTGTGTGTGTGTGTGTGTGTTGGGGTCGTTGCAATATCTGTATTTTCTTTATTTTTAGCAACGTGTATATGTTTATAAGAAGAAGTACACTGAACGAAGAAGAAGAAAAACAACAATAACAAGAACAATGACAAGTATAATATAACCCTAAATACCACTCCACCACGCCAGTCAAAACGAAACCAATCCACACACACACGCACACGCACACGCACACACACACACACACACACACACACACACACACACACACAGACACCCCTTCCCCCTCCCACACCCACACCCACACAGAAACTCAACACACACCAATAAATCAGATCAACAAAGCGTCTCTATTCCTTCGGTCTGGCAACACTGATTACTCTGTCACAACACACAGGTGGCGGTGATGTGTGGCCAAATCAACACACCCTCGGATGATGTGTCGCAGGTGTAAGTAGAGGAGGAGGAGGAGAAGGAGGAGGAGGAGGAGGAGGAGGAGGAGGAGGAGGAGGAGGAGGAGGAGGAGGAGGAGGAGGAGGAGGAGGAGGAGGAAAAGGAGGAGGAGGAGGAGGAGGAGGAGGAGGAGGAGGAGGAGGAGGAGGAGGAGGAGGAGGAGGAGGAGGAGTAACACATAAAAGCAACTTAACCTGTAATTAATTTAAGCAAACAAAGAGAGACACTGAAGACGATGGACTAGAAATTAAAAAAAATATATATATATACAATTGCTTAGACAACAGAGCGAAGATGTAAAAACAATAAAAAGAGGAAAAATAAGAAGGAAAAAAAAGGAAAAAGAAGAGGACAAGATAAAACCGAGGTATTGAGGTTGAAGGGCAAAGGTAAAGGTCGGTAGATACGAGACGGAACTAAACAACAGTAAGCCTTGTCCTATAAGACCTACGATTGATCATGTGTCAATTCTTGTCCAACATAACGGGCGGAGCTACATGTTCCTATAATTAAATTGTTTTTCCCTTCGTCACGGGTTGAGGATGATACACGCCCTCTTGTGATCAGACACTGAGGGGAGACAGGGAGAGGTGAGACAGGGAGAGGGGAAACAGGGAGAAGGGAGATGGGAAACAGGGAGAGGGGAGAGGTAGCAAAGGAGAAGAGATAGATGAAAGCAAGTGGAGTAGATTGAAGATGTAGAGAAATAAGAGGAGAGAAATAGGCAGAGAGGAAATAGGATAATGAGAGGATGGGGAGAGACAAATATAAAAAAAGAAACGAGGGGAGAGGCTGGGGGAATAATGGAAAAAGAGAGGAAAATGAGAGCAAGAGAGAAGGAGAGATTAGGAAGCAAAGGGGATAATCCAGTGGAATAAATGAAGAGAGAGAGAGAAATGGAGAGAGAGAATAAGAGAAGAGAAAGAGAAAAGAA
>JAXIVD010009679.1:5000-14884 GCA_036785275.1 Cancer borealis | reverse complement strand
CTTCCTTTACCTACTATATTTACGAGTAGCGAACCTTCTTCCGATGCCCACACTATTTTTATTCGCTGCATATTACACATCATCTTCGTGCCAACAACGTGGAGTGAATCAACCCGCTTTGTGAGGCAAGGAGTGCAGGGTGAGGACCGTTTCTCTGCCTCCCAGTGATCCACCCGAGTCCCGACTTCACTGCAGCCACAACCCAACAGCAAGAACATGCGCCAGTATGGAGCTTAACCGGGGGCCACGCGAAGGGTAAAAACGGGAAGTCGAGACGTACAGTAAGCTGCGTGTTGCCTCGGTGCTCTACTCAATCTCTTTCCTGGATGTCCGTCTGCTTGGAATACCACATCTAATTTTTTCCTAATCAGCGCTATCCAACGTGAGGTGATGCCGCTATAGTAATACATACACCTACACCGATATCGAACCCAAGAAACAAAGGAACATA
The DNA here is from genome assembly GCA_036785275.1 of Cancer borealis. Lineage (NCBI taxonomy): Eukaryota > Metazoa > Arthropoda > Malacostraca > Decapoda > Cancridae > Cancer > Cancer borealis. The sequence continues at coordinate 14,433 of JAXIVD010009679.1, read as the reverse complement.
AAGCAACAAGGTATAAGAGCCTCAAAGACAGTAGTAGTCTGCAGTCGCTCCATCAATCAAAGGAGAGTGTTGTGAGGAAGTGTAAGCCGACCAGTCCACAAAAAGATTAAGGATATGATGGCATTAAAAGCTTCGTTCATTGCAGCTAATGTGTACCCGATCTTTTTAATTAACTTTTTTAAAGCCTTGCAGTGCCACGTGCCATGACTAACACTGATGACGTCACACATCAGCGTGACGTCAAGTACTCTTAGTTCTGAATATTTGCTGTAACTACTATTATTATTCTTATCATTATCATTATTATCATTATTATTATTATCATTATTGCTATTGTTATTGTTGTTATTATTATTATTATTATTATTATTATTATTATTATTATTATTATTATTATTATTATTATTATTATTATTATTATTATTATTATTATTATTATTATTAGTAGTAGTAGTAGTAGTAGTAGTAGTAGCAGCAGTAGTAGTAGTAATACTTCACTGAACTTGAATATCTTTCGAGGCTATACGTATCCTGAAACAACTTAAATTTCGAAGCTGTAATAGTATACGTTTTAGATACGGGGTAAATAGATGACACCAACCCAATCTTCATGGACCTCACCAACTTCCATTGTCTGGCACCGGGGGAGAGGATAGTCCCTTGGCCTTGGATGATCATGAAGTGCTCCTGTGTGGAAATGTCATCCCAAAAAATAATAAAAAGGAAGCCAATGTAGCAAACAATAAGAGAGTTGAATCCTTGTACAAAATAATGAAGAAAAAAAAACATGTAGGTACCAGAGCGCGGAAAAAGATTGTAGAGGGACTGATTGCGCATAATAAAATAAAAAATGCGGGAGGCCAGCGGTGTAGGTGATAGTTTCTCAACAGCTGGTATATAATTGATTTGATGATTTCCACTTGTCACTCAACATTATCGGATTCCATTCACCATATGCAGCGAACGTTTTATTGGCTTTCATGCTTTATTTTTTTTACAAACTCGGTATGTTGAAAATTCCTATATCGAAAATCATCGATATCATTACAAACATTCGTAGCCATGAGTATGAATTTTTGCTTCACAGTGAACGAGTGAGTGAGTTGAGGGAGGCACATGCGAGGAAGAGAGGCAGGTGATCGCAATATGGAAGAGCTTAACTGAGGAGGAAGAAATACTAAAAGGTGGAAAGATGTCGAGGAAGGAACGAGGAAGGGAAGACATATGGGTGAAGAAAGGGAATGTCAGGAAGAAGAGGACGAGCCGTGAAGAGCAAATATATTATATGAATTAGAGTTATATAGTTCGTGTGTGTGTGTGTGTGTGTGTGTGTGTGTGTGTGTGTGTGTGTGTGTGTGTGTGTGTGTGTGTGTGTGTGTGTGTGTGTGTGTGTGTGTATGTGTGTGTGTGTGTGTGTGTGTGTGTGTATGTGTGTGTGTGTGTGTGTGTGTGTGTGTGTGTGTGTGTGTGTATGTGTGTGTGTGTGTGTGTGTGTGTGTGTGTGTGTGTGTGTGTGTGTGTGTGTGTGTGTGTGTGTGTGTGTGTGTGTGTGTGTGTGTGTGTGTGTGTGTGCATGTGCGTGCGCGCGTGCGTGCGTGCTTGTGTGCGTGCGTGCGTGCGTGCGTGGGAGCGTGCGTGCGTGCGTGGGTGCGTGCGTGTGCGTGTGCGTGTGCGTATGTGTGTGTGTGCGTGTGTGTGTGTGTGTGTGTGTGTGTGTGTGTGTGTGTGTGTGTGTGTGTGTGTGTGTGTGTGTGTGTGTGTGTGTGTGTGTTAGTTATTCGTTTCATTTGTATCTATCTGTTTTGATACCCATCTAACTATTTACCTGTATCTATCTATATGTATATATCTATCTATTCATCAATCTATATACATATACATACATTCATCTATCTATATACATATATATATATATATATATATATATATATATATATATATATATATGTATATATATATATATATATTTATATATATATATATATATATATATATATATATATATATATATATATATATATATATATGTATATATGTTACGGTCATTTTGCGGAATTGGTCATTTTGCAAATTGTCCGGTCATTTTGGAAAATGACCAAAATGTCTGTCAGTATGCAAAATGCCCAAATAATTATGGTAATTTTGAAAAATGACCACGGGTTTAATAATTTTGCAAAATAACTATTAGTATCGTCGGTAATTTTGTAAAACGACCAAATCAGCTGCTGGTCAATATGCAAAAATGTACAAACACGCTCGAATTATTATCCCATGCAGATACAAGTGTTTCGAAGCACGTGTGTATGTGTGTGTGTGTGTGTGTGTGTGTGTGTGTGTGTGTGTGTGTGTGTAATAATAATAATAATAATAATAATAATAAACGGTTTAATTTTAATTTTACTTTATAGTTGCAGCCGGTTAGGCTGAAAATCTACAGACAAATTTACACAAAGACAAATTTTACACAAGTATCCCATGAATTTTTCCCCCCCATTTTCTATGCTACTCAGGGTGACAGACCACCCTTTTGGCTGCCGTAAGGTGCCAACAACCGCTGTTTTAACAGCGGCCCGAACAGTGATAATGGTCACTGCCGTATATTTTTATTTATGGGAGATTTGTTTTCTCCCCCCTGAGAGCGGGTCACAAACCCCGTCTGAGATCAGGTACCTCACTACTGTTTGGTGAACAGGGCCCACACACTTATAAGAGACTTGGTCCATATGTCTCCTACCCGGCGCGGGGATCGAGCCCGCGACCTCTCGCTTGTGAGGCGAGCGTCCTAACCACTAGACCACCGGGTGTGTATGGTGTGTGTGTGTGTGTGTGTGTGTGTGTGTGTGTGTGTGTGTGTGTGTGTGTGTGTGTGTGTGTGTGTGTGTGTGTGTGTGTGTGTGTGTGATACAAGTGTTTCGAAGCACTGTGTGTGTGTGTGTGTGTGTGTGTGTGTGTGTGTGTGTGTGTGTGTGTGTGTGTGTGTGTGTGTGTGTGTGTGTGTGTGTGTGTGTGTGTGTGTGTGTGTGTGTGTGTGTGTGTGTGTGTATGTGTGTGTGTGTGTTCCTACGGAAGGTCGGCCGAGGTGTAGTGTGTGTGTGTGAGGGTGTTGTCAGTTTGTTCCTACGGAAGGTCGGCCGTGGACGGAAATATTCGTGCTCCTCTCATCACTTTGTGTTGCAAGAATATTGTATGCTGAAAATCTGCACAATGGAAAGTAAGAAAAGTGTTTTCCATACAAAGCTTCTAGAGGCTGAGGACAAAAAAGCGACAAATTGTTTGAATTTAATACACCGAGAAGACTACGAACGAATTATTAGTCGCTTGAAAGAACTTAAACAAGCTAATTCTACGAAGATTAAGCAGGCCTATCGTTTGTTACAAAAATTTGAACTCCTGGAGGTCACAATCGAGGGTACCACCGTGCAACAGTTGCAGAAGAAAGGAACTCAGCTGCGATTCATTTGTGCTGAAGATGTGTTTGATGTACTTCTAGCTAATCATCGCACAATTGGCCACGGAGGAAGAACTGACATGTGTAAGGCAACCAGAGAAAAATATGCAAACATTTCACGTGCTCAGATAACGCTGTTCTTGCAGTTATGTGAGGAATGTCAGCTAAAGAAAAGTAGTGTGCGGAGGTCTGTGGTTGTGAAGCCAATCGTCTCGAACAGCCAAACAAACCAAACAAATAAACGTAAATATAAAATAGTTATATCTTAGTCAAAATACATAGTATATTTGCATTGTTTATAATTTTCTCTTGTTTTGTGCCTTTGTAGGTTGGCTTGATTGATATGCAGAGTCAGCCAGATGGGAAGTTGTATCTGCTTACTTTTATCTCTATTCATCTGTATGCCTCTATTATCTGCAACACATGTATATATTTATATGGTTTATCTATCTATTCATTCACCTATTCATCCACCTACCAATAACTCCCTCTATTCACCTATCAGTGTCCCCCTCCTACGCTTTCTCTTCCTCCGTCTCCTCCTCCTCTTCCTCCTCTCCCTCCCCCTCCCCCTCCCCCTCCTCCTTCTCCTCCTCCTCCTCCTCTTCCTCTTCCTCCTCCTCCTCCTCCTCCTCCTCCTTTTCCTCCTCCTCCTCCTGCTCCTCATCCTCCTCTTCTTTCTTCGTGGTGGCCATTCAGAGCACAATGGATGGACTGACTCCAATTGCACCACTGCAATTAGAGAGTTGGAAGCGAACCGAGGCACACATACCTCTGTGACCCGCTAATCTCAGCTACTGACACCTCTTCCGTCTCACCTGTAAATCTTGGCGTCTTGATTTCACTTGGAATTTTTATAAAACTATCAGTAAGTTTTAACCTGACTACCTGTAAATTGTGTACGTTTTGACATGACTACCTGTAAGTTCTGACATAATCATCTGTACATTTTGACCTGGCCATCTGCATATTTTGACTTGACTATCTATAAATTTTAATCTCTTCACTTGTACGTATTGACCTGACAACCTGTACATTTTTAACTGACCATCTGTAAATTTTGAACTGACCATCTATTGATTTTTACCTAACCACCTGAACATTTTGACCTAACCACTTATAAGTTTTGACCAGACCCCTTGCATATTTTGACATAATCACTTCAAAATTCCGATCTGATCACTTGTAAATTTTGACCTGACCATCTACAAATTTTGACCTTATCATCTGTAAATCTAAAGAGGATCACCTGTAAATTTTGACTTGATAACTTGTATATTTTGACGTAACAACCTGTACATTTTGACGTGACGATCTGGCCATTTGTAACTTTTGAATTTCCGACCAGATTTGATATTTCCATACAACATGTCCATGTTAATCTGCCCTAACCTGCAGATGGTATTCTTTGACATGATTATACAAGTAAATTTGTAGGGGAGATCACCCTGCAAATTTTGGCGACTAGATAGTTTTATACATACACATACATCTGACATCTCCACCAGACTTTTATGATGTGACCTGTAAATATGACCTCATCTGTACGTAGACTCTCATGTTCTTAATTTCATCTTAATGTAAGAACTCTGGTACAATTTGTTTCATTTATGGAAAAATTTTAAGGCAGTGGAATGTGTCAGTAGAATCTCGAGGAATCACTACAACTTTCCCCGAAAAGATGCGGACTTAACTTGATTATTTACAGCAATAACCTTTGAACGGAAATTATGTGGTTTGTAACGCTGATGTAACACGTGTAGTGACGCATATTGCTCTGATGGAGGTTTACACATTTTGCAATGTTGCTGTAGTCGTAGTTATGCTAGATTATATTCTCTATTTTTTTTTCCAGATGGTGTGTATGATGCTTTCCTTACATGTACACTTATCATAATTGTTTCCTATATAGTTATTCTGTTTCCTTAAGACTACCACGTGCCTAATGTGGCTTCCCTTTTTTTCTTTTTCTCTCTCTTCTACTTGCATTCTTCTTCTTCCTTCTCCACTTGTCCCTTCCCTGGTTATCTCTTTCCTCGCCCCCTACTTCTTCCCTCCACCTGACCTTGTACACATCCTGTTCCACCCTCCCCTCTCTGCTGATTTCTTCACCCTCGCCGCAATTACTCTTCTTTTATTTTCATTGTTAATCTTGTCACACCTGAGTTTCATTTCCTTCTCTCGAATTTCCTCCCACTTTTCCTTCCTCTTTCTCGTTTCATTCGCCTCCTTGCTTCTCCTTCTCTCTTTCACTATTATTCTTCCTTCTATCTCTCCTTAAAGTAACCTTGGTGATTTTTCCTTTCTTTTCTATGATTCTCCTCTCTCTCGCTGTTACGCATACATGGACACCCTTTTTCCACCCTGATTCTTGGTTTTTATTATCTCCCTCTTTCTCCATGTCTCTTTTCATATGATTCCCTTTCCTCGTGTCCTGTAACTTCAATGCGAACGCCTTGACGGAGCGGAAGGTGATCTGTATCTGAGCACATTCCAAGTAACGATGAATGAAGGGGATGAATGATCAAGCAGGCGGCGTGTCGTCTTCTTCGCCCGACATAAGAGCAGAATGGTTTTGGCAAAATTTGTTCAGTCTTCTTATCATGACATACAACAGTGTGTTTTTTTGATTTGATTATAATGTTTGCAGTATAATGCTCCATCACTGAGAATAGATGACGACCACGAGAAGGATGGCGAGAATAATGCTACTTAAAATTCACTGTGTTCCTATCATCTGACAACCTGCTTGCTGATTACTTGTCATGGAATTATAAATCGTCTCTTTATAATCTATGAATTATCATAAACAACCACAGAATGTGTGTCAGACCTCGATGGTGATACAGGACTACTTTTGGCTTCATCTGGCTAGTATCAGACATTCTTTAAGCGCTGCGTATGGCATAGTCAAGGCATCGGCTGCTCTCTTTGTGTCTATGTGAGGCAGGTAAGCCAGGTTATTGCATATCAAAATAAGAGAAGACATAGATTGTTACCAATTGTGACGAATATATAACAACAGGTATTAGGAGAAGCTAAATAAGAACTTGCAAGCCAGATGTAGTGTCAGATCTTAGCTAGCCTCGAGGGACCAGCTAGCTCGTCTCAATCTGCACATGTGTATATACTGTTACATAATAACTATGAATACAGATCTATACATGAAGTCTTAGTCCCCTGCAAGACGCTCCAAAATATTATGTCTACCTTGAGGACAGGGATGTATATAGTCTACAGCCACACCAAGATAGATTATTTTTTTGTGAAGTCTAGCATCGCCCAAGTGAAATAATGTTGGTACTGCACTAACAAGCCTCTCGCAACCATCCCAGTTGAGGTTGATGGATACATCAAAACTTTGGGATGGTTATGACAGGGAACCGAACCCCAGCATCGACATTGTCTTACTACACCAGCTGGCGGTCAGCTTTCACTTCCTGGCCGTCATACAAGAAGCAGCTGCCGCCACTCTCTAGTCCTCAACAGTCAGCGTCGCCGTCCGGCTGTCCCTTGAGGTGCGAATCGGAATCAATATTGTCTCGTATAGCATGTTCAAAATTCTTCCTTACTTTTCCTTTCGGAGGAAAATGATCAAGACGCACGTTGTCGAGATAGTTCCGAGTCACACCTCACGAGATGGCTGGTCTGGCATGATGTTCAACGGGATGCAGATAGCTGTAGCCTTGAGTGCAGATTATTGTGTGGAAGAGCTACAAGGCGTAGATGAAGTGGCGTGCAGGTGTTAGAGAGGACATGGGTACTGCTTCAGATAACATCAGTTTATCTTGCTGAGGATCTTGAGCGAGGTAGAGACTCATACACACGCATAGACTCATCACACATCAGGCACGTGCAACATACCGCGGTCATGACGGGACAGCAGCGGCTACCTTACCATCGCACAAATCTTGATTAAATGTCATTCCAAATCTATTCATGTAAAAAATCAATGAGAATAAAGTAGTGCCTACAAGCAGTGGCACCAAAACTACTTCAGTATATTGGTATCTTATTTGCGTAAACTACTTCAGTATTTCGGCATCTAATTTGCGTAAACAACTTTCCCATCAGGGAACAGTGTAAGCAATTTACAGTCATTTGCTGGCCAGTGTCCAAGTCCAGCACGGCACTATGTCAGGAAGCATTGTGACAGCAAGGAGCACACTCTTGTTTTCAGAACACTGGGAACAGCAGGCTACAGGTTCTACACTGGTTCTACACCTGCAGACTCTAGGCTCACAGGAAACTAGGAACTACAGGCTACAGGATCAAAGCTCGCAGGAAAGAAACTATTAAAGAAGCGGGGCATTTGGAGGCGTCATCCGTCACAGAAGAGCAAGTTTTGCATCAGCTTTGGGTAGCATCTGGGGAGCATTTTTGGGCGACGAATATTTTTCTTTTTCTGTGGAGTAACAAAGACTTGAAAATAAGAAAACAACTAACGCTTCTAACATAAAAATTCTTAAAAGACTACGCTGTGGAGTGAGCGTTGGTGTGTGCGTGCGTGTATCCGTCCGTTCTTGGCAATATTGGTTGATGACTCCATTATTTCATTTCATTAACACATTGACAAGTAATTAACTCATTTCCATAAGTTATCAACATACTGTTTCATCACTACCATCAACTATCAACCATTATCATCAAACCATCAATACAATCATGACCACCGCCACCACCATCACGACACGCCTGAACCATTGTAGTAGTAGTATATAAAGCCTGAAAGGATGTCATGAACCTATCCAGAAGTATATTGCCTTTATCCCCTACCCACCCCCTACCACCACTCTGCCTTCCCTGCGAGGCTCAGGACTCAAGGCTCTACCTCCAACACAGTCCTTACAGGATCCCGCGTTGAAAGGGGAACAACAGGCCATCCGTCATTCTTTTTTTCAATAAGTATTTTATCGACGGAGGATTTTTTTTTTACACGTTGCCTTCCTGTACCTTTCTGTTATCCTCGCACATGCACACAATCCCTTACTCCTACATGGTATGGTGACAGTACTATTATTCTTTTTTGTGGTCCGTACGGGAGAGAATAAAAAAAGACATTTCCCTACCGCCATACCTACCCATATACTCATACATACAAACACATGCTCTAAACTGAAACTTATACATACGAACCTTTCATATAAAACTTAAATGTTCAACTCACTACTCGCTCGCTTCATAACAACATTTTGATTCCCAGTATTCTCCAACGCAGTTCATCCAACCACTTCCAACATTCCTTCCTGGCACACACCTACACACTCACCTGTTTATTAGTTACCCGACGTATCCCCCTCCCATCTTCTCTCCCCACCTGTTTATTGCTACCCAGGTGTCCCCACTTCACCCATCCCTCGCACCTGCTTGAAGGAGGCTGAAAATATCGTAATGAATAGGTGTTAACGAGGTGTGGGCTGCCACTTGTAGGAGCAAGGAGTAGCACCTGGCAACGAGACGCAGCAGCGAGGTAATGCTCTATAATGCAAGATGTTCCGCACCATGATTTAATTATATTCTTTATTCATTCAATGTTATAAGACGCAAAGCGGGAATAAATCACTATTATCAACAAATCTAGACGTGCACTGCTTCCTGCCTTATCAAATAATTATACATCTTATTATTCACAAACTGTACATCACCGGCGGCTATTAATCTTCTTAAGTCCCGCCTCTCCCTCCTTTCCTGCCTCCCTGCCTACCTCCCTGCCTATCCTCCTGCCTACCCTCCTGCCTACCTCCCTGCCTACCCCCTGCCTACCTCCCTGCCTGCCTACCTCCCTGCCTACCTCCCTGCCTGCCTACCTCCCTGCCTACCTCTACCTCATGCACCACCCTAAAAGACCAAGATGGCAGTGATAAACACACACACACACACACACACACACACACATACACACACACACACACACACACACACGCATACGCATACGCATACGCACACGCACACGCACACGCACACGCACACGCACACGCACACGCA
>JAXIVD010009678.1:5000-14886 GCA_036785275.1 Cancer borealis | reverse complement strand
GGAGGACTGTATAGGTAGAGGTTGCAGTACTAGGTGTAGGGTGTAGAATGTAGAGTGTAAGCTTATCTAACACTACCAATCACTAGAATAAACATCAAATCAAAGACACTACACGTAACTTAACTAAACCTCTCCTTACCACACACCACAATCACTTCCCCTCAAAGAACAAGACGCTAACACTCACCATTAACGTGTGAGATGAGGCGAGATGCAGCAGCCAGCAGTTCGTTGTGCTGGATGGGACTGTACTTCTCTAGGATGGACCTCAGAATCCTTAACACCTCCCCAAGACGCTCGTGCCCCGCTACTCGCAGCGTCTCTGATTTGTCTGCAGCAGAAGGAAGGAAGGAAGGAGGTGTAGTATAGTATAGTGTGTTTCGTGCTGAGTGCTGCTTCTGCTCCTGCCTCCCCGTTGTCATTCTTACACACACGTACGCTTCTATGCTGCACCTTCCCAGTCAGCAATACCAGCACATGTTACATTCTTGTGTCATTGATAGTTATGTATTTATATATAGTAAGCTTATTGGCATTGCAAATTATGGTGCCAAGCTTTGATAAGTCATATGTTCATAATATCGTGATTCTATTTTGCTTTTATTATTTTTTACCTTGTTTTCCGAATTATGGAGCTTAAGTATATTTCAAAACATATTAAGGGACAAAAATAAATACAAAAAGGCAAGCGTATCATTGAAAATAAAGGCTTTTGATAAATACATGCATCAATGAATGCACAGGACTAATTAATTTATTAGAATCATATAGTTTGAATGATTGGTTTGAATTTTATGACAACTATTGCTGTCTGTTGTCCCTCCACCATCCACCCATCACCCATCACCCTCCACCCTCACCCACCATCCCTCCACCCTACACCCTTCACCTACATCCTCCACCCTCCACGTACCTCGCTCAGGGTGGAATATACGCTTAAGTTTTCCGAGCGCGTCTTTGAATGCCCTGACGGCGGTGGTGAGGGCAACAATGTCTTCCCTCTCCACCAGGTGACTGTCCGTGCTGCCTTCAGAGGAGATCGAGGCCAGGAGAGGGAGCGAGGGGTGGAGGTCACGGCCAGCGTCTGGGTAGAGAAGGAACTCCCGCCGTCGTCATAGCAACACCCACACTGCTGCCGCTGCCTCCTGAAGGTGAACAGAAAGAAGGGAAGGTAGTAAGGAGTCCGACATTGTGATTAGATTGTAGGTGAGGTTTATGTTATTATAGTTTATTAGTATCATCATTACTATTGGTATTATTATCAGTAGTAGTAGTAGTAGTAGTAGTAGTAGTAGTAGTAGTAGTAGTAGTAGTATAGTAGTAGTAGTAGTATAGTAGTAGTAGTAGTAGTAGTAGTAGTAGTAGTAGTAGTAGTAATAGTATGGAGAAAAAAAAAAGGTTATACGTGTAAGGCGATACAGATACAGTTCTTTCATTCATTCAACATCACTTCAAGACTGACTCTGATGCGCCATTCATTCCACTTGATAAAAACCTTCCCGCTGGACGTAATGATTCCCTCGCCTTACAAGTCCTAGGAAGAGAGAGAGAGAGAGAGAGAGAGAGAGAGAGAGAGAGAGAGAGAGAGAGAGAGAGAGAGAGAGGAGAGAGAGAGAGAGAGAGAGAGAGAGAGAGAGAGAGAGAGAGAGAGAGAGAGAGAGAGAGAGAGAGAGAGAGAGAGAGAGAGAGAGAGAGAGAGAGAGAGAGAGAGAGAGAAAACTGCGTCTTATTTTGAGTAATTTCTGACGTGGAATAGGTAACTGGTTTTCAAAAGAGTAAAAGAGGATTTATTTACCAGTGTGAAGACAAATGACGATCTACTCAAGCTACCGAGTCTCAAAATGCTGACTGACTAACCCAACATAACTATAAGTAGAGACAACAAAGGATTCATTTAGCAAGAATGAGGTAGAGGATTGAGGCAGTGAAATATTATGTCTACCTTACTATATATTTACTCTATTACTTTACAATACTTTACTATACTTAAATTTTACCTTCCCTACAAGGACATAACGTATCACAAGAATCATCATCGTTCATACATCAACACAAGTCTGGCTTCCTTATGACTAGAAAAGGGTAAAGTTATACGTGCAAATTTCAATAGTCCAGCGTGGTTATGTTTACGAAGAGACAAACATAGGGTGAGATGGTTTCCCTTATGTTACTTGATGCAGTGGAAAGTGTCTGGCAAAACTTATACTTGGAAGTTTCAATAATCTATCTGTAAGAATATCAAACTAGGTATGTTTATGAAAAGACAAACAGATGGATAGATGGATGGAGGGATGTATGGACTGACTTACTAACTGACTGACTGATTGGATGATTGACTGACTGGTTGACATGATGGACCTTCGAAGAGATAAATGGATGGTTGGATGGAGATAGATGGATGGAAAGTGAATAATAAACATATGGTTAAAATAAAAAATAAAATAAAAAAAACATTCACATTTTTAAAGGATAATATGATAGAATTGTATTAAAAGACGAGATACTATAAGCTTAACGTAATCGATCTTGAGAAAATACAATTAAATAAGAACGCAAAAAAAATATGTATGCTATTTTTTCCTCATTTAAAAGAAAGATTAACAAACGCAAACATTCCCTTTGTTTATCTGCATCCTCCTACAAACAAAAGCAAAAAAAATATGTTATGTTTCTCTTTCACTTAAAACACAAAACTACAAACAGTCCTTTTCTTTACCTCCATCTATCCATCCTTCCATCTTTCCTTCCATCCCTCCTTCCTTTCCTTTCCCTTGCTGTTTCATCCCCTCAAGCCTAAATTACTCGGTTCAGTAGACACACACACACACACACACACACACACACACACACACACACACACACACACACACACACACACACACACATACACACACACGACCTGTTCCTGTTCTTTCCAGTGCATGACTAGCTCCTCTTCCCCCTCTCCCTCTCCCCTTCTCCCTCTCCCCCCTCTTTCCTCCCAAACACTTATCTCAAACACTTAGATGACCACCACTTTTCCTACTTAATGGAGTAACAAACAAGCTTCACTTTACCCAACACAACATTCTAAAATAAACACCAGAAAAATGTAAACAAGGGGAGATCGCAGTATCATTTATTTATATTTTATTAACTAGACTAATTTAATTTTGATAGATTTTTTCTCTTATCTGCAATTGATTTTCCACATTGTGTATTTATATTACATCAAAAAACGCTTAATATAAATAGATTTATGATACAGGAGTGATTTAGACAACTGTATGTTTCTATTTCTACTGACAACGCACGCACCCACCACCACCACCACCACCACCACCACCACCACCACCACCACCACCACCACCTCAGTATAAACAGCGTTATAACTATAGTAATTTAACCCACAGTTTCCAGCGCTGCCTCACGCCCTCAACACACGCAGTGGAATCAAGATCAAAGGGCACGGAATAACCACATCACCTGCATGACTTTCGCCTAAACACTAGTAATTAGGTGGCAGGTGTGTGGCAGGTGTGGTATGTGTGTGGCAGGTGTGTGGTAGGCGTGTGGCAGGTGTGTGGTAGGTGTGTGGTAGGTGTGTGGTAGGTGTGTGGGAGGTGTGGTGACGACTACGACTATATCACTACTAAACTTTTCTTCTTCTTTTTTAACACCATTATGTGATACTGGAAGCGTGTGTTGGTTAGTTACACACACACACACACACACACACACACACACACACACACACAGACACACACACACACACACACACACACACACACACACACACACACACACACACACACACACAAGAAAAAACTCTCCTCTAATTCACAGATATAATTTTTTTATAACCCAAGAAATTGACTGAAACTAATCTTGGGTTCATAAATTTAATGGTGATGATGATGATGATGATGATGATGGTGATGATGATGATGGTAGTGGTGGTGATGGCATACGTGTGTGGATCTATCTGTGTATCTATCTGTTCCTTTCAAACTATCTATCTAACTATCTATCCAGCCCAACCCAGCGGTCCGTCAAGCCTTGCCGTGGGTGTAGTGCACGACTGAGTAATTGCAGGAGACCACCACCGCTGAGGGCGAATAGGAGAGAGACACACCCTAGCCGCCAGCAGGGTAGTGGTGGTGGTGGTGGTGGTAGTAGTGGTGGTGGTGGTGGTGGCTCTGCTGGAACTCATGAACAGACTAACCAACGAGTAAACATCCAGACTCATGTTACCTATCCACTGTGGTTACGTTGAGTGAAGGTGAATGTGGTAGAGTTATAACAGTAAAGGTGAATGACCGGGTTAATATAATGGGTCATGTTAGGCAAGGAAGGTAACATGACAAGGCCTTCTCAGTCAGTTAGGTGTTGTGATGCTGTGAGGTTGTAAAGGTTTGTACTAAAATAACTCCTATTGTAAGCATCGTTTATGGAAAGAATATTGAATGCAGAATAATTATCAGCGTGTGAATGGATAAAATACTGATAGTCTAATGTTGGAGGTGTTTAAGATGACAATACATATAGTTTGAGGGTGAGGTTGTAAGGGTGTGTAGTCTAGGTTTAAGGTGTTTAAGACAACAATACATCAAGTTTTAGGGTGAGGTTGTAAGGGTTTGTAGTGTAAGGTTTGAGGTGTTTAAGATCGCAATACATATAGTGTGATGTTGAGGTTATGGAGTGGTTATAAAAGTATGCATGTTATTACTGTAAGTGTGGTTGTATGGTGATGTCACGGCTTGTTACACGCTCCATAGTTTTAATTCAAGATGTGATTTTGAGTTATTCATATATATACGTCTCTCAATTATTAAGCTACTGGATATTCTATTGATTTACTACTTCATCTACGTTCTTTCATATTTTTTTTTCTCTGATTCATTTCTTTCGTTTGTTCTTTCAGTCATTCATAGTTTCGTTATCTAATCTATTTATCTACTTCTCTGCTTTTAATGCCTGAAAGCCTCTAGTGTTGTCTTAGAAAGGTAAAGGTAGAGTGAGTGTGGTAATGATGACAGACTTTGAAGAATAATGAAAACTCACCACCACTAATAATCGAAGACAGGCATGACAAACCCGTAGAGTTTTTCCGTCAACCATAAGTATATAAGTATAGTAAAGGTATAGAGTTAGGTTAGATTAGGTTAGGTATACCATTTTCAATCACACACACACACACACACACACACACACACACACACACACACACACACACACACACACACACACACACACACACACACACACTCACCTGGCCCCGATGAGCCGCTGCTGGAGGAGCCTCGTGACCCGCCCGTCGCCGACCCTCCGCCCGACCTGCCGCCCGCGCCCTCCATGCCGCCCACGCCGCCCAAACCATTCAATATGTCCTCTTCCACTTGCGGCACCTGCGGAGGGAGGGACGGTCACGTGGGGTCATGATGTAGGTCAAGGTCATATTAACACAGGCATTATGGGTGGTGGTGGTGGTGGTGGTGGTGGTGGTGGTGGTGGTGGTGGTGGTGGTGGTGGTGGTGGTGGTGGTAAGAGTATAGGGAGTGTAAAGATAATGGAGAGGATACTGGAGTGGTCATAAAGATGGTGATGGTGATGGTGGTGGTGGTGGTGGTGGTGGTGGTGGTGGTGGTGGTGGTGGTGGTGGTGGTGGTGGTGGTGGTGGTGGTGGTGTATAGAGAGGAAGGGATGGATGGAGGTGAAACATACATACAGGTATTGTAAAGATGAAAGTATAGAAAATTACACATATAAGAAAATAAATATTCATACTAACTTATTTTACCATTAATACCTTTGCACCAATTTCACCATATGATAAATTTTGACGAAACACTAAATATAAAATATAATTCAAACCTATAACATCTACTTCTACATCCACACACAAAAAAAATTATATATTTCAAACCTTTCATTATCAAAGTTTCAAAAATTGACACTGCGAATACCCAAGAATCACGACCTCAAGAGAACAGGAACAAGAACAATAACAATAACAATAAGAACAAAAGATTAAAGTCAAGAACAAAAACAAGAATAAAATTAAGAACAATTACAGGAAGAACAAGATTAAGAAGAGGAGAAAGGAAGGAAGGAAGGAAGGAAGGACAGTGAACAACTTAGCTTATTTCTGAGTTTCCTGGTAAAGCTTGAAGAAGAGAGGAGGAGGTATATATAGTGGAGTTCAAAACCTTCTAGCTACTGTTTATTTTCAGTTCCAATACTTACTTCCTAGAACACTCCTTGACGCGGTAGGATCCCCCTTACACTCCCCTTCACCATAACGCATTTATTTCTGAACCCATGACAGAAGGAAAGGGAAAAAAACAAGGGAAAAAAGAAAGAGGAAAGAAAGGGGGAAGAAAGTGTCTCAGTTGTATATTCCGGAAATGCAATTCAGGAGGATATATTTACTAAGTCGATCATCACACTTATATACTCTATAGTTTGGGTTAAGTTTACATACATCTATATTATCATGTCACTTATACTTCCACTTATCACACTTTTTTTCTAACCTAACTTAACTTATCATATATCTTTTTTCCATATAGATTTCGTTGAACGTAAACTTTCTCTTACAACTTTGTCAATGGTTTCCTTACACATCTGTAGTTTATTATCCACACACAAAACTCTTCTAATAACTAAGATTTTCGCATCAAAAAAGAAAACTACAACGTCACTGACCAATCTCAGACCAGAAACCGACCCACCCACCCCATCCCATCCCCTCAAGGAACACCAGAACTAGAAAGCTTTAATGATTCTTTAAAATCTAGTTTAGTTTGCCCTTGAACACTCGCCCACTTCCACGAGAACATATGACTCACAATGCCCTGTAGATACACAAAACACAACTAATACCAAAGAGAAACCAGCAACTAAGTACTATAAATTGAGTGCGTTTTTCTATGACCAACAACTGACTACCTTTAAATCGACTGTGTGTTTTTTTACGAGTACAGTGAAGAGAGTGAAGATAGAATTCCTGACTGACAGCTGTGTGTGTGGTCAATAAGGTGTGTGAAAGGGCGAGAGAACGGTTATGTACTTTACCACTGTGCTCCTTACAACCATAACAGCAGTAACACTAACAATAACAGTAGTAGTAGTAGTAGTAGTAGTAGTAGTAGTAGTAGTAGTAGTAGTAGTAGTAGTAGTAGTAGTAGTAGTGGTGGTAGTAGTAGTAGTATTGAGTGAGAGAGAGAGAGAGAGAGAGAGAGAGGAGGACACTGTTGCAGAATGATTAACACTTGAAATGTCACTCTAACCATACATTACACCATACATACATACACACAGTGGGATTCAGGGCTTCAAAAATACAATGATATGACATACAGAAAGCACGTGATGACATAAATAACACCCTGCCGCCCATGCAAACCCCGGACCATGAATAGAACCTCATAAAAAACCTTGACATTGAGTGAAAAATGATCGGTTCTAGTCAGTCACTTCCCACGATTCTGTCACTTTATTTATTCTCAACTTCATCTTGTTGTCAAAACGTGCGTTGTGTTGTTGTATTATTTGTTGACGGTCACCTGTCACTCCTACTTTATCATCATCATCATCATCATCATCGTCATTGTGTTTTTTATTGAGTGTATCACCTTGACAAGCTTGTGACTCCACCCAAGGTCAGGCTGTGTGTGTGTGTGTGTGTGTGTGTGTGTGTGTGTGTGTGTGTGTGTGTGTGTGTGTGTGTGTGTGTGTGTGGATAGAGCGAGTAACAAACAAGTGGAAGGTGACAGGTGGATGGTTCGAAGAAAAAGTAAGACTCCATCTAGAAAATTACTCCTTGATATAAAGTTTTCATAGATGATTAACTATTGATAATGAAAACACTAATATAAAATCACATGAAAACCAACGAATCAATAAGTTTTCAATAAATTTCAATATTTCAGTAACTATTGGTAATAAAAACATATATAAAATCACCTTACAAACCAACGAATCTAAAAATTTATTGTCTCAACCAAGATAAACATAAATCACATCCAAGGTAGTGAGAGAGAGAGAGAGAGAGAGAGAGAGAGAGAGAGAGAGAGAGAGAGAGAGAGAGAGAGAGAGAGAGAGAGAGAGAGAGAGAGAGAGAGAGAGAGAGAGAGAGAGAGAGAGAGACACTGTTTTATAACGCTACCATGCTACCTAGGAGTGCGAGAACCGATGTGAGAAACTCCAGTATAGCAATGACCATCAGTACATCAGGTCACGTTCATCAGGGCCACACAAGCTACACTACATTGTTCTAGTTCAAACATGAAGACTGATGTGAGAATGGACTGGACGTGAGGTTACAGAGGCCCGCTAGAACAAGGGCATTAGGTCATCTCATACCTTCAGACAGTCTCATACAGGCATTTCCTTGTATATTATTGGTATTGTGTGTGTGTGTGTGTATTTTTAGTCCAATGTTTCACTCAAAAATACGTAGGAAAGAGGAAAAATAAGTGAAGTGAAGAGTTTCGTAAATTTATCCAAGTGAAGAGGAAATATTTGCATTGATGTTTAACCAGAAATGATGTACACGAAATAGCATTATTCATGGAGAATATACACACACACACACACACACACACACACACACACACACACACACAACACACACACACACACACACACACACACACTTGATAGAGTAAAAACATAATAAAAAAACAACTTCTTTCTTGCTATTCGTCCTTCCAGTCAACGTTTATGCTAATGAAGACAACCAAATAAGGCAGGATGTTGACGTGTTCTTGGATGCATGTGTGTGTGTGTGTGTGTGTGTGTGTGTGTGTGTGTGTGTGTGTGTATGTGTGTGTGTGTGTGTGTGTGTGTGTGTGTGTGTGTGGCACTGAAAGGCCGTCCGTCCCCAGTCCCCACACCTATAAAAACCAGCTCACCTACACGCCACGACCCCCCCCCCCCCAACACCCCAATAAGATAGTGTCCCCCCTCCCCACCCCTCCCATCCCTCTCCTCCCTTCCCCTCCCCCCACCCCCCAACCCACGCCCACCAGCCATGCAGAAACAAGCCCACACTCGCCTACGTTTTCTTTCAACAAAAAATGGGAGTCGCGTACGCCACCACCCGGCCCGGCTTGTGTGTGTGTGGTGTGTGTGTGTGTGTGTGTGTGTGTGTGTGTGTGTGTGTGTGTGTGTGTGTGTGTGTGTGTGTGTGTGTGTGTGTGTAAGAAATGACGCAGATAAATCCTTCTTCCTTTTAAGTATTGACGGTGATGATTGTACTAAAAATAAAATAAAAATAGTAGTAGTAGTAGTAGTAGTAGTAGTAGTAGTAGTAGTAGTAGTAGTAATAGTAGGAGGAGGAGGAGTAGTAGTAGTAGTAGTAGTAGTAGTAATAGTAGGAGGAGGAGTAGTAGTAGTAGTAGTAGTAGTAGTAGTAGTAGTAGAGTAGTAGTAGTAGTATGTTGGAGTCACTCTACTAAGTCCTCCTCGCCTTCGGCACTCTTCCACCCTCCTCCTCCTCCTCCTCCTCCTCCTCCTCCTCTAAACCTTCTCTCCAGCATTCCTCTCCCCTCCTCCTCCTCCTCCTCCTCCTCCTCCTCCTCCTCCTCCTCCTCCTCCTCCTCCTCCTCTTCCTCCCGCCTTCCGCCTCTTCCTCCAAGGCACCGCCCTCCACCCTCTCCTCCACATCTGCCGGACTTTCACAGTGTCGAAGTATGAAAGAAAAGAAACAAAAATAGAGAGAGAGAAAAAGAAAGGGAAAAAAAAGAAATTCGCTGGTTTAGTGAGAACCGCATGTGTCGCATCAATATTTCATGAAGCGACCACTGGCCTACTCTCTCTCTCTCTCTCTCTCTCTCTCTCTCTCTCTCTCTCTCTCTCTCTCTCTCTCTCTCTCTCTCCTCTCTCTCTTCCTTCCTCGCTG